>ML434827.1:187532-229219 GCA_005239525.1 Nicotiana knightiana | reverse complement strand
CTTTGCTACTTCAGCCCCGCATGCTGAAGTTATGCGCAAAAGCGGGTACGGATGCAATTTTTTTTACAAAGCGGGTATAAGTTAAAACGTGGCACAAAAAGTGGGCACAGATGCAAAAGCCCCCTATAATGCCAACTTAAAATATTATGCTAAATACAGAAATTATAATAAAAATTAAGAAATATTTATAACTTACATTCTAATAAATATTTTTATCTCTAATATATAAAATATGCATACATGTAATGTCGGGTTAGTTTGGTTTCGGTTTGACTTTGTTTAGTTAGTACCAAACCAACCTTATTGTCGTCGAGTTGGTGCGGGTTATCGGTTTGGTTTGTATACCCCTAATAATTAATATAATGGTAAGTATAATAAAATTTCATATCATGAGAACTTCTTTCCCTCCTAAGTATATAAAACGATGTTAGAGAAAGTTCAGAAGTTTGCAAGTCTTAATTATGTTGGATTGGGAGACACGATAAATTACAGATCGATAATGTGCAGGTACAATAAGACTTTTTGTCCATCTAGGATTCTAGTTCATATATAAATCTGGCATTACGTAACATCATTGCATTCAACTTTCAACCCTTTGGAGCAGGCGCAATAAATTAAATATGATTTATTATTCAGGATATATGGTTTTGGTGAGTCCACCAACAAGTCCATGTACAAGATGTAGTAATTCTTGCTATGATAAACATCTATATAGTCACTGTGAACAATGCAATAACGAAGAATTTGTACTTTTCATCGCACAAGAAGATATGGCTGGGTTCGTTAGAGAGAAAAAGCCAAAGCAAAGAAGCAGCATTATAGGACTTGGCTTTCTGCAGTGTTTCGAGTTTTTGAACCTCGTTTTACGTGTCAAGTAGCAGCCCTGTGTCAGCCATGGGCGGAGCTAAGTAAGCGGATGGGGTTCAGCCGAACCCTTCGGCAAAAATTATATATTGTATTTAAAGTCTTTTTTTCCATGTATATATAATATATTAGATGTTGAATTCTCTTAGTTTTTTCGTGTGTTCACTTTTTTTTATTGATTTATAAATTTTCTTAGTGAAAATTCTGCTTCCGCCACTTCAGTCATCTCGGTCTACTATCGGAGTAGTTTTTTGGTTCAATCTCAGTTGAAAAAATTTGTGAATCTTCTCGCAAACCATGCATGATGCAACCGATCTCTCTAGCTACTTGCTTAGCTTGCTATGTCACAGATCTTTCTCGTTATTTTCGTTTTGTCATCTTTCTATTTATGTAAGCATGATAGTGTAAACAAGCTACTGTACCCACTGATTACTGCATATACGAATTTGGGCTAATTTTATTTCCTCTTATCTTTGTTTTGGACAAACAATTCTTCGTGATGCTAAGTGTTAAGCACGGGCGTGTTAGTAACTAATTCTTGCTCTCTAATTCGGTATTAAATCAATCCTTAATTCTTTCCATCGCTTCAGCACGGGCAGGTCGTACCTAGCCTATTCGAAATCCGTAGGTGGAGATTATGAGCGAATTGTATATATGTATGATTTTACAATATCGAATTCATTCGTTAAGAGGATTAGAAGGATGAAACAATTTACTACATATCAAGGTAGGAAAGCCTATTGTTTTACAAAAAACGTGATAAATTTTTCTATAAGAAATTTAACGAATGAAATGGAAGGTTAATCTTAGTTAAACTTAATGACGGTTAGACGTGATGATGGATATAATGAAATTAAAGTGTCGTAATATTATATACCAGACAAAGATATCGATAATGATTGACAATAAATACGTAAGTGAGTAGGCGGATTAAATGCATGCAATGACAATAAATATAATATTAAAGGATAACTCCAAATACCAAGTGTTAAGAGTCAACTATCTCTTTGTATATTCTTCAATAGTCAATGTTACAAAGTGTTCTTTCAGAGAGTTTTAGATGCCTTTTTTCTCTACTTAGTTTCCTATATACAGGGAACATTCTTTGGAAACCCTAGAACTATCCTACCGTTATTATGAATTTCTTCTGCTCGACCTACCATCGATCTCGTTCAAGATAGACCCTTCGTCTCCAAATGTTGGCCGACCCAAGCTTCGACCTCGGCCAACGACGTTATTAAGTGTGGTCCAAATTTCGACCAATACACCTGCTTCCCCTTCTCCTAACAGACGCCTACAGCTATTTTAGTGTCGTCTGTGGCAAGGTGTTGAGATCAATCTCTTTTTACCAAAATTATTTATTTGATTAGTTCATTTTAGATAAAAGACGACATTGTATGTGGTTTTTAATTACGTTAAGAGTTGGAGAAAGAATGACTACAATCAGTTAATTAGAGAAAAGCTACCCAAGAAAGGAACCGATTGCACGTTCCCACTAATATGTTTTTTTTTTTTTGTGCGCTAGTTCTTCTTAGAAGTTAATAAACTTCCCTAAATAATCTACTTCAGGTTTATCGCCTTATCGATGAAAATAACATGTGTTAGCCAGTTTTCGGATTGATAATTAAAAAACAGCTAATGTTTGCAAAGTCATTACAAAATGTCTATTATTTTGCTGAAACACGGAAAAGTTCCAGCATAGTATGTTGTATTATAGAGCTTCTGCGTATAAACTTCCAGCATATTATGTTGGAATTCCAGCACACGGAAAGTTCCAGCACAATATACTGGATTATGAAGCACGAAATTCCAACACATTATGCTGGAATTCATATGTAAAAAAATTGTACTCCAACATATTACGCCGGAATTTTTCTGGATTTTTAAGGGTGTCTTTGTTCAAATTTTATCGTTACATAAAAAAGTGGATAAATTTCGATTACTTTTGAAACTGTGGTTATATTTCAATTACCAATCATAAATATAGGTATTTCTGATTTTTTTTTCCGATTTATCTCTTTTTAACGGGTTGGGTTTGTCCACATGCATGGGCGATGCCTGATCCAAACTAAATATATCCAACACAATCAAAAAAGAGAAATTTTCATAAATGACTATTGTTTATTAACTTCATATAGCTACCATATACATAATTACTTTCGGTAGCTACCTTTCAATTGTTATGGTAATGTATTCGAGCTACTGTATTCATGAATACAATAGCAAAAATCGGCCAAAAATAGGGCAGTCCAGCTGTCAGTCGCTGTATTCACATGTATTCATACCATGTATTCATGAATACAACGTAATAGTAGGTCTTTCAAGTTGTTTAATAATGGAAAGCTGCTAATTTAACGAGATACACTCCTAATATAACTCACCTAAATCAATTATAACACACAACATTATCAATCTAATTAATGAGAAGATTTATCAGACGTTAAACACCAAAACACAGAGCATTCTTCAAAGTTTCAGTCCTTAATTTTTTTTTGATACAGTTCGAGTTTTTTTTTCTTCTGACATTGTTCGAGGTTCTGCTCGGAATTGATACAAGTATTTATAGAAATATTTTGAAATTCTATTTTATGTATATGAATACATCATGTATTTATGCCGGATATAACCTGTAATAGTAACTTATTGCCTGCATATTTCATAATAAACCTAGTGCTTATATTCTATTGTATCTAACATTTGTGTTCAATGTATTCAAGTTTATTTTTGTATTCACAATATTTTATTTATTTCTAATACATGGTATTACTGCTTTATTGAGTATATTTCATTATTTGTATTCATTTATTTTTTATTTGTATTGAGAGTATTTTACTGTATTGTTGTTTTAAATACAGATGGATACAATTAGGTTTAAAATACAGATAAATATAGTTAGATTGAATACGTAACTAATTGATGAATAATATCAAAATGATAGAACTAACAATGTATTTAGAATCGTTGTTGTAAGAACTCAAATACATATAAATACATCTAAATACAATAGTCAAAAATCACTGTACAAAATAAAAATCAGTCTATGCCTTATCGAATACATATAAATACATCTAAATACAAGAAGAGAAAACCACTATAGAAACTAAAAATCAATGTATGCAAACTCGAATACATATAAATACATCTACAATTAGGTTTATTTGTATTTTTGTTCTCCTTTTGGCTTCAATGGTTGCTGATGAACCTGAAAATATAGGTTCCTCTTAAGTGATTTGCAAAACGAAAGATGACCCTTCGAAATTGAGTGCTTTAGTGGCTATTATGTAGAAAACCTAACAGTGGTGAATATTTTTGTAATATACTAATGAATTAAAATGCAAATTTGAGACTGAAATGGTGATTTTATTGAATTGTTCGAATGTTACAAGTAAACTCAAACAAATTGAAATACAATCTAAGAACAAAAGCTTCTAATCCCCATTGAATCCAAACAATCACCTGTAGAATTAATGGAGGATTGTTAGAAGAGAAGGTTAGAGAGAGAAAGATAATTGAGAGAGAATAACAGAATATACCAGATCATAACTGCCCAATTAGTTAGGTCCAATTCTGTTATAAACTCCTTCAGCTGGCCCAAATATGTTAGAGTAAATATCAAATCTAGGCCCTCTGTCCAATTCCTCATGTGCTTCTCACGTGATGACTTCTTTATTACCTATCTTATTTCCCTAATTCATTCTTCATTTCTTCCTTAGCCGATATCTAACAATACCCCTCCGATGAAAACAATGACCTTTCCCTCAAGGTCAGAGACTAGCCACAAACTCTGGAAACCTGCTTTTGATATATCCCCAATCTTCCCAAGTTGCATCCTCAACCCCCAAATTAGCCCATTGAACCAAAACCTTGACTCCCACTCCATTATTCACCTTCACCATTTTCCTTTGCAAGATTGCCACTGGTTGGACTAAGACATAGACATCCCCATCGCAAATCGGAGGTTGTGGTTGTGGAGTGATGTCAGGACCTACACGCTTCTTCAGTTGGGAAACGGAAACACAAGGTGGATCTAAGATTCCGGCGGCAGCTCTAACCGGTAAGCAACTGACTCTATTCTTTGTAGAACTCCGTAGGGACCATAAAATCTGGAACTTAGTTTAAGATTCTTCCTTACTGCGACTGAAGCTTGCCTGTAAGGTTGAGGCTTTAGGTAAACTCAGTCGCCCACTTCTAAAACCTGTCAGATCTGTTTCTATCGGCATAAAACTTTATTCTTGCTTGGGCTTAAGTGAGGTTGTCCTTAAGTAGCTGCAACATATGTTGTCTTAGGGCTATCCAAGTACCAACCTGTGTCTGATCTGGTTGGGGTAGTGACCCTAAGGGAATCTGAGGTGGGAAAAAACCATACAGTGACTGAAAAGGAGTAGTCCTTAAAGAGCTGTGATGGTTAGTGTTATACCACCATTCGGCCAAAGATAACCATTTAACCCACTGCTTAGGATTAGTAAACACCATAACCCGTAGATAGGCTTCCAAGCACCTATTTAACCTTTCCGTTTGTCCATTTATTTGGGGATGGTAGGAGGTGGACATATTCAGCTTGACTACCATGGACTTGAATAGTCTCTGCCAAAACTGGCTAGTGAACACACTGTCTCTTTCAGAAATAATTGTCTTAGGCAACCCATATAGTTTGTAGATGTCTCTCAAAAACAGGTCAGCCACATCTTGTGTGATGTTTGAGAGCTAAGAAATGACCATACTTGGTGAGCGTGTCCACCACCACTAGTATAGCATTTCTGTGGCCTGATGAAGGTAACCCTTCCACAAAATCCATGGCTATGTCTTGCCAAAGTAACTCATGAATTGGTAGAGGTTGCAATAGACCAATCGTATATATGTTCTCAGTCTTCACCCTTTGGCAAGTATCAAATTCTGAAAGCCACTTATAGACATCATTCTTCATATTAGGCCAATAGAAAATCATCCACATCCTTTTGTAAGTACCCTGCTACCCAAAGTGTCCTCCCAAGGGGGATTGGTGCAGTGCTTCAAAAATCTTAGTTCTTAGGTATGTTCCCTTGCCAATGTAGATCTTCTGGTCATACCTCAAATTGCTCTGCATCAAAGTATGATTGGAACTGCTGTTGGTATTTGTTATCAACTCAGTGATCAATTTGTGAGCATCAGGATCATGCTCATAACTTTGTTCCACCTCATTCATCCAAGTAAGTTCAGTAGAAGATAAGGCAAATAATGATGAGTCTTCTTCTTGTCTCCTGGATTGTGCATCAGCCCCCTATTTTCATCACCCTTTTTATACTGGACCTCATAGTCAAGACCCAATAATTTGGTCAGACCCTTCTGTTGTAGAGCAGTGGTAACTCTTTGCTCTAGTAGATACTTCAAGTTGTGATGGTATGTTCTTATTATGAAATGGCCTCCTTGAAGATAATGTCTCCATTTATCCACAACTGATAGTACAACCATGAATTCCTTCTCATATATAGATAGTCCCAAATGTCTAGGAGCTAAAGCTTTGCTGAAAAAAGCAATAGGTCTTCCCTCTTGCATTAAGACTGCCCCTATCCCTTTAGAGCAAGCATCAGCCTCAATTATGAAGGTCTTGTTGAAATCTGTCAATGCTAGCACATGTTCACTGGACATGGCTTGTTTAAGGGCTTGAAATGAGTTATCAGCTTCTTCATCCTAGTGAAAGCCATTCTTCTTCAACAAGTTGGTTAGGGGTCTGCTTATAACCCCATATGACCTGATAAATATCCTATAGTATCCTGTCAAACCTAGAAACCCTCTAAGGGCCTTAATAGTTTTAGGAGTAGGCCAAGAAGCCATAGCTTCAATCTTTGAAGGATCTGTGGCAACCCCTTCCCCTGTTATTATGTGCCCCAAATATTCTACCTTGGGCTGGCCAAAAGAACACTTGGACAACTTAGTAAATAGTTGCTCCTTCCTCAGTGTTCCCATACCTTGCTCAAATGTATAACATGGTCCTCCATTGTCGAGTTGTATACTAGAATATCATCAAAGAACACCAACACAAACTTCCTAAGATAATATTTAAAAACATAGTTCATAAGTGACTGGAAGGTGGCAGGAGCATTAGTCAATCCAAAGGGCATTACCCTAAATTCATCATGTCTCAAATGTGTTCTAAATGCAGTCTTATAAATGTCCTTCTAACCCATTCTTATTTGGTGATAACTAGCCCTTAAATCTATTTTAGAGTATATGCATGTCCCACATAATTCATCCATTAAGTCATCAACTAAGGGAATAGGAAAATTGTCCTTAATAGTCATATTGTTTAAGGCTCTATAGTCAATACAAAATCTCCAACTTCCATATTTCTTCATGACTAATAAAATAGGGTATGAAAACGGGGAATGGCTCGGCTGTATAATGCCATTGTTGAGCATTTACTCACCCGTTTCTCTATTTCATTCTTCTGAAAAAAACTGTATCTGTAAGGTCTAATACTTACAGGGTTTGCATATGATTTTAGGGGAATAAAATGGTCATGAGTCCTTTTTGGAGGCAAAGAGGTTGATTCCAGGAAGACATCTGGATACTGCTTCAGCACTTTGTCAATGGCTGCAGGTATAAAACTTGATTCTGTTACTTCTTCTGCTGAAATTGTGAATAGATGAGACCATATGGCCTGTCCCTTCTTAAGTAGTTGCCTCACTCCATTGGTAGTCAAGCTCTTGAGCTCTGATTGGTTGTAAATTCCGTTAAGTTGTACCCTCTTCCCCTTATGAGTTACTTGCCCCTTGTACTCCACAAAGTCAAGTAGGACTGGATTATGCCTTTTCATCCAATCACCCCCTAATATCATGTCATTGCCACCCAACCTAGTTATTCTGACTGCATCTTCAAACTCCACACCCTGTATTTTCCACCTGAATTTGTGGAAAATGTGCAAAATCATTATTTAGTTGCCATTTGCTACTGTCACTCTCATGGGTGCAATTTATGAAATAATGCAACCTATCTTTCTGGTTGCCTCCATATCCAAGAAGTTGTGTGTGCTTCCTGAATCCAACAAAATAGTTAGGGAGTTCTTTTTGGCTTCACCTCTCAACTTGATGGTGTTGGGTACTTCAGTACCAAATAATGCATTTAAGCTTATTACTTCATCCACTATCTCCTCTTATGGTATTACCACTGTTTCTTCTTGTTGTAAGGCCTCTTCTAAGTTCTCCTCAGTAGCAGCTAATGTCTTGGTTTACATTGATGCCTAGGATGGTACATTTCTCCACACTTGTAACACAAACCTTGAGCTTTTCTACTCGCAAACAGTTTGTTATTAGAATAACTAGGACCCCCATTTGAACTCTTGGTAGGCTGGGAATAATAACCTGCAGTTGTTCCCTTACTCTAATGTGATTTCCCAGTCTTAGTAATAGCTTCCAATAGGTTCTCCTTATGCCTTGCCTTCTCTACTGCCTTGTTGAATGAATAAGGATCCAACATTTTAACTGTATGCCTAATGTCCACTTTTAACCCTTCAATGAAAAATTCTAGGAAGAACTCTTATGGTATAGTAGTATTTCTTATTAACACCCAAGCCTTAAGTTTCTCAAATTTCTCCAAATACTCATCTACTGATATTTTTTGCTCTATTTTTTTGAATTCTCCAATTAGGTTTAATTTGCTGTTAGATGCACCCTCAAACCTACTACAAATTTCAGTAGTAAAATCTGACCATCTAACTACTTCTTTACTTATGTGATAGGAAAAGAACCAGGACTCAGCCTTACCATTGTGGTGAAGGACTGCCTCCTCAAGCTTTTGTTGTGGGTCAGTAATGTGGTTATGCTGGAAGAACCTTTCACATTTCCTCAACCATGTGCAAGGATCTACTCCATCAAAGTAGGGCATTTCCACTCGCGATTGAGATGAGTGGCCATTGTTCCTCCCTCCTGGGTTATCCCTGTTCTCCCCCACCCATGGCTTGGTGATTGGCCCAACATTTGAGAGATTCTCCATTGGTGCACTGCCTAGAAGTCCATCATGTGGAGGAAGCAACTTTTCCACTAACAATTTTAATTTTCCCCCCAGATTTTCTAGTCTTTTATCATTTGTAGTCATGTACTGTTGGAATTGCGTCTCTAATTTCTCAGAGACTCGTCTGTAGCTTTAGATCTTGTTTCTGCTCCTGTCATTTTGTACTGGCCAGGAAGAAGCTCTGATACCAACTGTAATATACTAATGAATTGAAATGCAAATTTTACTGAAATGGTGATTTTATTGAATTGTTCGAATATTACAAGTAAACTCAAACGAATTGAAATACAATTTAAGAACAAAAACTTATAATCCCTGTTGAATCCAAGCAATCACATGTAGAATTAATGGAGGATTGTTAGAAGAGAAGGAAGAAGAGAAAGAGAAGGTTAGAGAGAGAAAGAGAATTGAGAGAGAATAACAGAATATACCAGATCATAACTGCCCAATTAGTTAGGCCCAATTCTGTTATAAGCTCCTTCAGCTGGCCCAAATCCGTTAGAGTAATCTAGGCCCTCCATTTTACCGATGTATCTCAGCGGTCCAATTCCTCATGTGCTTCTCACGTGATGGCTTCTTTATTACCTATCTTATTTCCCTAATTCATTCTTCATTTCTTCCTTAGCCGGTATCTAACAATTTTAAAAAAAAACTGTTGAAGAGAAAAAGAAGAAGCTTTAACAGGCCAAAACCCCAAAATCTTTAGTGATGAGTGGTGAAAATCTATGTTGATGATTTATGACTTGCGCAATATCATAGTTCTTGACAGAAGCAAGAAATCATGAATCAGAAGGGAAAAAATTTGGTGTCACGCCTCCACGTCCCGCGGAATTGAGAAAGAACAATTTTAAAAAGGATGTTTAGAAAACTTGCACGAATCATGGAAAAGCTCACTGTTTTCATGGATGAAGAGTAGTGATAACCATGGAAATCATGAAAAATCTCACCGTCTGTCGGAGGAAATCAATTTTCTGGTTCATATGGGAAAGAAGAGATCGCGGAGATGGAGAGAGAATAAGATACTATGCGTGATTTTGGGAGAGAATAAACTCAAAGAATGAGAGTGAAAAATATTAGACATCGTATTTAATGGATTAATAGAAGGAAGTGATCATAAATACATATTTTGCTATAATAACTAAAAGGTAGCTATAGAAAATAATATTTTAAAAGGTTTTTAATTTATAGTAAATAGGGTGTAAGCTTTATAATAGGAGGTAAAATTTCCATCAAAAAATCTCAGAGAAGTAAATGTGAGATATTATCACCACTTGCGAGTTTCTACATGTAGATCAAAAGTGTTATTAGTTATTCCCATGGACGGAGCTAGACTTTACGTTACAGGCGACCGAATCTAGTAGCTTTGGTCCAAATTCTATAATAGTCTTAATAAATTCATTAAATATGTACAAATTTTAAAAGCTAATAAATTAAAAAGACTAAAATCTCGAACCCATAGACTTTAAATTCTGGCATTGCATGCCTATGATGATTACTCGAACAATCATTTGCTATGTATTTAGTTATGTTATTGCGTATTAAATTGATTATTGAATTCCATTAACACAACCAAAACTTTCTAGCATGGAAGCGAAGAGGTTGCAAATAATCGCTTTAATCATGGATTGACTTCAAAAGGTACTAACATTTTAGCAGTTAGTGAGCCCGCTTGGACATAAGAAATTTTTCTCTTTTTTTTTTTTCAATTTGTTTTTTTACTTTTTTCCACAACCAACGTTTGTTCATAAAATTTTTAATTTTCACTTGAAGATGCATTTTGAAAATTTTCGAAAATTTCAAAAACTCCAAAAACCTGTTTTCAGAATTTTCACTCAAATCACTCATAAAACATCAAAAACAACCCAAAATTATATTCATGTCCAAACACAACACTAAATTTCAAATGCCATTTTCACTCTTTTTTGAAATTTTATAATTCCTATGTCCAACGCCCACTAGATCTCCTTGTCTCCTATACAAACCCTCCTTTCACTTTTCAAAAAGACTATTTAACTCATTTTTAGATTCAGAAGATCATAAATAAATTTACTTTTGGAAAAATATATAAAGAGACACATAAAGTTGGCCCCAGATGTCTATCTCACACTCCAACTTACCAGGTGACCATACATACACTTTATGCTTGGTTTTATTGTGACAAGTAAACACACGTGTCTGACATGGCAACTCGAGTGAGATACAAACGTTGGGCAGCACGTTTGGTTAAATTTTCTTGGTTGTAACGATTAAAAAGCTATAAAATTACTATTATAACCTTAATGAATTCCTTTTATATTTATCCCAATTCTCAAATTCCTAAACCTAAATACCCGTTCTTCCCCGACCTTTTCCTAATTCTCTCTTCCCACTTTCTCTATTACAAAGTATTATCACAAAAATGGAAGACACCTTGTATTGTTAGTGTGGTAAAAAGGAAGAATTGATGATTTCATGGTCACAAATAATCCAGGTTGCAGGTATCTTGGATGTCAATATGGTCGAGTAAGTAATTTTTGAAGTTATATTTTGTGTCTATTTTGTTTCTTAAAAATTGTTTGGCCAAGACTCCATTTTTATGGACATTTCTTACTGTTCAAGAAGGGTGTAAGTATTTTAAGTGGTTTGAAGATGAATTTCCTGAACAAGCTAGGATTGTAATTTGGGAATTTTTGAAGAGGATAAAAAAAACACGACGAAGAAAAGGAGAAAGTACATAATGTTGCTAGTTATTGTGATACCCGCTTGGATTGGTAGAGAGTTTCTTATGTAATATTTGCTATATATGTTAAAATTTAGTTGGTTGAAGGAGCTCTTTTGTGTATTGGCAATTATGTAAACCAGTAGTTCTTTTGAATGTTGTAATGTAAGAAACTTAGATGAATACAAGTTGAACCACTTTTGGATTAATGTTTCAGCAAAATTGTGACATGACTAATGTTCTCCCCAACTGCAGCTACAAGACACAAATACAAATTGTACAATAAACTCTACCGAGGCAAATACAATATGTAGAATAAACTGTAAATTTTATTGCTCGAACCAAGGCGATAGGCACAAAATAAAATGTCAAACATACATCTGAAATATTGCTTTAATAGCAAATAACTAAAACTGGAGTTTTAGGTTTATGAAAACCAAGTTAGACAAAATACTTGAACAAACTACATAAAGTGAAATCTTCTCTAATGAGCCTTTTTCTTCTTCATTTGCATCTCTTATTATTGTTGAAGTTGGTTTCCAGTAAGAACAACTTTTTCCTTCCATTTCAACCCAGGTAGCTTGAATCCATAATCAATATTGGTAAGTAATGCATTCTTTAATTGTCTCCCACTAGAGATGACTCTTTCTTTTAATGTTCCGGGTTGTAAATTTAGAGTGATATCTATTAGACAATCTATTAGTAACTTATGAAATAGCTGTCATATAGAAATGTGAAAGAGCTAACATTAAGAACTTGTCTTCCAGATTGTATGTCTGTGTAAATTTCAAATCCCAGTTCTCTTGTTCTTTTTTTTCCAACAGCAGCAGAAACAGATTTAGTAGCAGCATGAAGAGAAGCAGCAGTAGCAAATCCAGCAGGTGCACTGGAACCAGCCCCCATTCACCTTCTTAAACCAGTTCCCCTTCATATACCAGTTCCCCTTCCCTTTCCTCTTCTAACTCCTATACCTAGTCCTCTCCCTCTGCCTTTCCCAGTAGAAGTATTATTTCTAAATCTTATAGTATCTTGACACAAATAAAAAGAAACACTAAAATTTTGGGTACTAGGTTGTCTCATTGGCATTGCTTCAGTAGTTGTACTAGATTGTTGAGTAACATGTTGACTGTTTGGTGTTGCTTTAGTTGTTTTTCTTGGTCTTTCTTGAGGCTATAAGTAACAAAATAAAGGTTAAAATAAAAAGGTTAACAAGTAAGTAGATCAATAAAAATAACAAAGGACATATCCCTGATCTGCACCCTTTTTTTGTTATGACCAATTTGGTGGCAGTTAGAACATGCCATTTTGGATCCTTTCCTTGATGCCATTTTGGTGGCAGTTAGACTGGTGGGTTATTTGTGTGACGACCCAAAGGGGTCATCACCTATGTTACTACCCATCCCGCACTCCCAAGGCCTTGAAATTCTCATTTCTAACTGCCTCAATTTGCGTGCACTGTCCGTACACATAGCCGGACAGCTTAAATATGAAATTCTGTGAAAAAAATAAAAAAATGCCATGATTTCATATTAAAATGAATAAATTTGACTTCGGTCAATATTTTGGGTAAATGGACCCGGACCCGTAATTTAACGGTCCCAGAGGGTTCGTAGTAAAATATGGGACTCAGGCGTATACCCGGAATCGAATTCCGAGGTCCCAAGCCCGAGAAATGAATTTTTGAGTAAAATTGTTTTCTGAAAATATTTAAGGAAATTGAAAATGAAATCGGATTAGAAAGTGATGGTATCGGGCCCGTATTTTGGTTCCGTTACCCGGTACAAGTCTTATATATGGTTGAGGTCCTTTCTGTAAAGTTTTGTTGAAATCGGGTTTCGTTTGAAGTGTTTCGGACTTAAAAATGGAATACTTGATATTTATGGAATTTGATAAGATTCTTGTACTTTGAGGCTTAGTTTGGTGTATATGATGTTGTTTTGGCGATTTGATCGTACGTGCAAGTTTGTAGGATGTGGTGTGAGTAATCTGTGAAATTTGGTGTCGTTCCGAGATGTATAGGTTAGTTCGGCACGTTGTTAGCGAAGTTAGAAAACTTAAAATTCCTAAGTTTGGTTCTTGAGGTTTGGGGGTGTGATTTCGATTTTTAGCGTTGTTTTGAGTGTTCCGAAGGCTCGGGCGAGTCCGTATTATGATTTGGGACTCGTTGGTATATTTGGATTAGGGCTCGAGTGGGCCCAGGTGCCTTCCGAGCACCTAACGGGGCTAAAAACCAGCAAACTCAGCTGCTGGTGCACCTGCTCTGGTGTGACCGCAGGTGCGGTTGCCCAGCATCGCAGGTGCGAGACCGCAAGTGCGGTCCCAGGCATCGCAGGTGCGATCACCAGTGGCCTGGCTAGCCATCGCAGGTACGTCGCATTTCTCGCAGGTAAAAATCAAGTGCGATCACGAGTGTAATCACCTTAGAATTTTCTGTGAATTGGCCATGAAATCAAGTAAAAATCATATATTTATGATCCTTAGGCCTTGGGTGAGTGTTTCCTTCAAGAGTTTCGAGAATCCGAGCGAGCGGGCCCGGGCTCAAAGTTTCAAGAATCGTCAAGAATGCTTAAATTTTGGGATTTCTTGTTAGTTCTCCTTCTTGGGACTGAAATTGACTTAATTATACTATGTTTGGCTAGTTGTGAGCCGTCATGAGTAGTTTCGGAGATTCAGGTGCATCTTTTGATCCGGTCCTTGGCCCGAGGAGTGCTTTTATCGAGGTGAGTCTCCTTTCTAACCTTGTAAGAGGGAAATGTACCCATAGGTATTCTATGTGTTGCATGTATTGTTTTGGGGGCTACGTGTGTACCACGTGGCGAGAGTACGCACGTAACGACTACGCCTATTATGTCCGGGGTAGTCTAGGACCACAACATGCCTTTTATTCTGCTTTGAAATGATTTACCTGTTATACGTTCTTAGTTGGATATAGCACTGTTTCCTTGAGTACCCCATTTGATTAAATAATTGGAAAAGTTCAATATGTGAAGTAGGCTTGATACTTGATATACGCATATTGTCGCTTTGCAATTTATATTCCGCGAGCGATATGTAAGTTTCCTTCACTCTTATGGGAGTAGGCCATATGCCACGGCGAATTATTAGTGCACTCTTGGTACGGGCCGGTCGATCCCCGGCAGTGCACAGGGAATTAATTGAGTATGCACTCTTGGTTCGGGCCGGTCGATCCCCGACAGTGCATGGATGAAGTTATACCATGATACTACATGATTTCCTAATAAACGCACTCTTGGTACGGGCCGGTCGATCCCCGACAGTGCATGGATGAAGTTATACCATGATACTACATGATTTCCTAATAAACGCACTCTTGGTACGGGCCGGTCGATCCCCGACAGTGTGTAGGCTTGATTATTGGCAAGCATGCACTCTTGGTACGGGCAGGTCGATCCTCGGCAGTGCCTAGCTATTCTCCCTTATGATTTGGTAAGCATGCACTCTTGGTACGGGCCGGTCGATCCCCGGCAGTGCATAGCTACTCTTGATATGGTTACACGGCGAGCATGCACTCTTAGTACGGGTCGGTCGATCCCCCGCAGTGCATAGCTAATCTCCCTTATGACTCCAGCCAAATGTTTTAAACTTATGCACGTATGTCTGCTCGGTATTGTTTCCCGACTTGTGATATGACGACGGTTTTGAGGAACAACAAAAAGGGAGTTGCCATTGTTTTAGTGTTTATTTGGAAACTCCGTGAGTTCTTCTTATTTATTGTACTCTGTTACATGCCTACTGTTTTCCTTATATCATGTCTACATTATTATTGTTGGACCTTAGTGAGTATCGAGTCGACCCCTCGTCACTACTTCTTCGAGGTTAGGCAGGATACTCACTGGGTACATATTTATGTATGTACTCATGCTGCACTTTCTTTTCTTTTGTACTTGGCTGTACAGGTCCGGAGGTTGGCACGTCTGATCATCAGTCTGGTGCCAGATATTGACCGGGGTTGGTTATACTTCACGGTGAGCTGCTCTTCCTGGCGATTTCCGGCAGCACCTTGGAGTTTCCTTTTGTTATTTTCCCCGTCTATTTCATTCAGATTATGGGGTTGTATATATTTATGTATTCTGATGTATTTCTGATAGTTGCCCGCGACACTCGTGACACTAGTTCCTGGCACACCCGTGCGTACATTTTGGGTTCTGGATGCATTCTCACACATATGTTTATCTTTTGACTCACGTATTAGATGCCTTATTTTCACATCACTGGCTTGTATCATGTACGTAAATGTTTAAAACTAGTAAAAGCTGGATTAATTAATCACATGGGAAGGGTAGTACTTGGTAGAATTTATGTTGGCTTGCCTAACCCTGTCGTTGGGCCCCATCACGACCCGTGTGGGAAATTGGGTCGTGACAACGTGGTATCAAAGCACTAGGTTTACGTAAGTCTCACGAGTCCCGGGCAAAACCAGTAGAGTCTTGTGGATCGGTACAGAGACGTCTGTACTTATCTTCATGAGGCTACAGGATGTTAGGAAACCTCTATTTGTTCTTACTCTATCGTGCAGTCTATGACTTACTAAATTCATGCTTTTATTCTCTCACAGGTGAGGACGCGTGCATCTCATGTTCCTGACCCGGGAGAGGGTGCCGCCCCCGCCGCTCGAGGCTATGGTAGGGGTAGAGGTAGAGCACCTGCCCGTGGTAGGGGACGAGGGCGTCCCATAGTTACACCGGTTGCACCGATTGAGGATCCATATATTGAGGATCAGGATGAGCTGCCTCCAGTACATCCAGCACCAGTTGATTTTATGACGGCGCCGGGCTTCCAAGGGGTCATGGGCCGTATGTTGAGATTTATGGATACCATGTCACAGGCAGGTATACTTCCATCAGAACCTGCTACTTCTTAGGAATGAAGGGGAGTTCAGACCCCTACCGCTCAGGCTACAGGGGTAACAACAACAGTACATCGTACCCCAGATATTCCACCCGTGATCGGGGTTCAGCCCAGGGTGGCAGTACCAGAGCCCATGCCAGTTGCAGAGGGGGACCAATAAAAGATGCTTGATAGATGGACCCAACTTCGCCTGCCGACCTTCGGGGGTGAGCGGGGTGAGGATGCGCAAGATTTTATTGATAGGTGCAGGGACAAACTGCACAATATGAGGATATTAGAGTCACATGGGGTGGACTTTACCACATTTCAGCTTGAGGGCAGAGCTCGCCGCTAGTGGCAGTCATATGTTCTTAGCAGGTCAGCGGACTCTTCTCCTGTCACTTGGAGTCAGTTCACCCAGCTATTCTTGGATAGATACATTCCACCGTATGAGAGGGAGGGGCTTCGGGGTCAGTTCAAGAGGTTAGAGCAGGGACAGATGTCCGTGACAGATTATGAGGTGAGGTTTTCAGAGTTATCTCGCCATGCTCTCATTATATTGCCCACAGATGCAGAGAGGGTTTGTGGCAGGCTTACATCCGGGCATTCGGACCTCCATGGCCAAAGAGGTAGAGATGGGTACCCCATATCAGCTCGTAGTCGAGATAGCTAAACGTATCGAGGGTTACCGTGTGAGGAGTAGGGAGCAAGGTCAACAGGGTCAGTAGGGAAAGAGGGCCAGGTTTACAGGTGACTTCAGGGGTGCTCCAGCCAGGGGCAGGGGTCAGTTCGGAGGTAGTCAGTTCAGCAGGCCTTCCTATTCAGCACCTTCACTACCTCCTGGGGTTGTTCCAGTCAGGCCTCAATTAGTGCTATGCCAGAGCGTTCTTATCATCCTCAAGCTATCCAGGGTGCATCCATCAGTTTCCCCAGCCATCGAGGGTCCTCCGGTTCCTATTTTAGTTCCATGCCAGATGGTTCCTGTCGTCCCCCAGCCATTCAGGATTCTTCCTCTTCAGGGCAGCAGACTATGGCACGTAGAGGTTGTTTCGAGTGTGGGGAGCTGGACCATATGATCAGGCAGTGTCCCAGATATCGGGGCAAGGACATACATCATAGTCACTAGCCTAGGCCTTCAGCACCAGCAGCACGACCACCTAGGGGTGGGGGTCAGGTTGGAAGGGGTCGTCCTAGAGGGGGAGGCCAGTTAGGAGGGGGTCGTTCAAATCCATCTTGTCCTGGGGGAGCTCAGTCATCAGGTGCTCCAGCCAGATTTTATGCTATTCCCCCCAGGGCAGACGCAGTGGCATCAGACGCTGTGATTACAGGTATTATTTCGGTCTGTGGCAGAGAGGCGTCAGTGCTATTTGATCCAGGGTCTATATATTCATATGTTTCAACATCATTTGCCCATTCTTTGGATGTTATTAGAGAGTCTTTGGGTTCTCCCTTGTATGTATCCACTCCTGTGGGCGACTCTGTAGTGGTAGACCGAGTCTACCGGTCTTATGTGAATACCTTCTATGGGTTATTTTGGTCATGGATTGGCTATCTCCTTATCATGCCGACTCAATTGCCATGCCAAGACAGTTACTTTATCCATGCCTGAGTTGCCGATGTTAGAATAGAAGGGTTCTTCAGTTAGTACCTTCAGCCGGGTCATTTCCTTCATGAAAGCTCGACATATGGTCGAGAAAGGGTGTCTGTCTTATCTTGCTTATGTGGGGTACACCACCACCGAGTCTCCTACCATCGACTCAGTGCTTGTTGTTCGAGAGTTTCCATATGTGTTTCCTTCAGACCTTCCAGGCATGCCTCTAGATCGAGATATAGATTTCTGCATTGATTTGGCTCCAGATACTCAGCCTATTTCTATCCCTCCTTATGGTATGGCCCCTAAGGAGCTAAAAGAGTTGAAGGAAAAACTTTAGGAGTTGTTGGCCAAGGGATTTATCAGGCCAAGTGTGTCGCCGTGGGGTGCTCCAGTCTTATTTGTGAAGAAGAAGGATGGGTCTATGCGGATGTGTATTGACTATCGCCAGTTTAATAAGGTGACCATCAAGAACAAGTATCCTCTGCCGCGCATTAGTGACTTATTTGATCAGCTACAGGGTGCTTGTGTGTTCTCTAAGATTGATTTGAGGTCAGGCTATCACCAGTTGAAGATTCAGGCCGCCGATGTTCCAAGACTGCATTTCGTACCAGATACAACCATTATGAGTTCTTACTGATGTCCTTTGGCTTGAATAATGCCCCAACAACATTTATGGACTTGATGAATAGGGTATTCATGCCATATATTGACTCCTTCATTATTGTTTTCATTGATGATATATTGATCTACTCATGGAGCCCGGGTGAGCACGAGCAGCATTTGAGGGTAGTGCTTCAGACCTTGCGAGAACAAAAGCTATATGCTAAGTTCTCCAAGTGTGAGTTCTGGTTGGAGTCGGTGGAGTTCTTGGGGCATGTGGTGTCCGTTGAGGGTATCAAGGTTTATCCGCAGAAGATTGAGGCAGTTCAGAGTTGTCCACGTCCTACGTCAGCTTCAGAAATAAGGAGTTTTCTGGGTTTAGCCGGTTACTACCATCGGTTCGTGGAGGGATTCTCTTCTATTTCCTCTCCATTGACTAGATTGAATCAGAAGAATGCCCTGTTTCGATGGTCCGACGATTGTGAGGCGAGCTTTCAGAAGCTCAAGTCAGCATTGACCTCAGCCCCGATACTATCCTTGCCTTCTGAGTCAGGTATGTATACGGTATATTGTGACGCTTCGCGTATCGGGCTAGGATGTGTGTTGATGCAGGACGGCAGGGTTATTGCTTACACTTCGCGCCAGCTGAAGATTTATGAAAAGAACTATCTGCACGATTTGGAGTTAGCAGCGATTGTTCATGCTTTAAAGATTTGGCGGCATTACTTGTATGGTGTATCTTGTGAGGTCTACATTGACCACCGCAGTTTGAAATATTTACTTAAGCAGAGGGACCTTAATTTGAGACAACGGAGGTGACTTGAGTTGTTAAAGGACTATGATCTCACTATTCTATATCACCCGGGGAAGGCAAATGTAGTAGCCGATGCTTTGAGCAGGCGGGCAGCTAGTATGGGTAGTTTGACCTACATTGCAGTGGAGGAGAGACCATTTGCCTTGGATATTCAGTCTCTGGCCAATCGGTTGGTGATATCTGACCTTTCAGAGCCTCGGCGAGTCCTAGCTCATGTGGTTGCTCAGCCTTCGTTATTGGGGGAGATTAATGCCCGACAGTTCCATGATCCGTGCTTGGCAGAGCTTCGGGAAACAGCGGTTCAGGGTAGGGCCAAGGAGGTTACTATTGGCGAGGATGGTGTTTTGAGACTTCAGGGCCACTTATGTGTTCCTAATATTGATGGCCTGAGGGAGAGGATTCTAGGGGAGGCGCACAGTTCTCGATATTCTATTCACCCTGGTGCTACGAAGATGTATCGTGATTTGAAGCAGCATTTCTGGTGGAGGCGAATGAAGAAGAACATTGTGGAATATGTGACTAGGTGTGATGACCCGGTCGGTCGTCTTAAGAATTAACGCCCCGATCCCCTGTTAACTGTTTTCCCCCAAGTCTATTTCTGCTTAATTGAATTGTCGGGACGTTCGGTTTTAAGTTTCGGAGAGTTTTGGGATATTTTGTTAAATGAGAGCTCAAGTGTTGGAAAGTTTCCCGTAGTCGTAGAAGTGTGAAGACGGCCTCGGAATGGAAATCTTATGGTTCCGTTAGCTCCGTTAGGTGATTTCGGGGTTGGGAGCGTGATTGGAATGTGTTTTGGAAGTCCGTTGCTCATTTAGGCTCGAAATGCCGAAGTTTGAATTTTTGGAGTTTCGGCCGATAGGTGAAATTTTGATATCGGACTCGTAATGGAATTCCAAAAGCGACAGTAGGTCCGTAATTTCATTTAAGACCTGTGTGCAAAATTTGAGGTCATTCGGACGAGTTTAGACGTGTTTTGGCATCAGATGTGAATTCTAGAAATTTCATAAGTTCTTAGGCTTGAATCTATGCATATTTGATGATTTTGATGTTATGAGATGTGCCTTTAAGGCTCGACCAAGTTTGAATGAAGTATTAGGGTTGGTTGGTAGTTTTGGTTGAGGTCCCGGGGGCCTCGGGTGTGTTTCGGGTGTTCAAACAGAAATTTTTGGCCTATAAGTCATTGCCGGTTTTTCTTCAGCTGTGTCTTGCTCTCTGCGATCGCAAGGGTTCACCCGCAATCGCATAAGGTAAAAGTGAGGGGTCCTGCGGTTTTTCTTTGTGATCGCAATAGAAGGTCTGCGATCGCAGTGTGTTAGAATCTTGGTAAACGCGATCGCATGAACAGGACCGCGATCGCGTAGCTCTGGGCCCTCAGAGTTCGCGATCGTGTACTGCTTTCTGCGATCGCATAGAATGATTCCAGGCGCGTGTTTCTTTACTCTCCGCGATCGCGACTCCTTGTCTGCGATCGCATATAACAAATGCCTGGGCAGCCTTTTAAAGACCCAAATCCGAGGGTTAGCCCTTTTTACCAAAACTCAAGCTTGAGAGCTCGGATTTGAGAGAGATTTCGAGGGTTTTTCAGAGGTAACGATTGGGTAATGATTCTAAAATTCTTTTTGCTTATAACCCGCTAACCTAATCATGAATTCCTCTTCTAATTTCGGATTTTTTGCATGGAAAATGGGTAAGACTTCATAGACCAAATTACTGAATTTTGAGTGAGTGATTGATCTCTGATTTGAGAGATTTTATATGGTTGGACTCGTGAGAGTACGAGGATTATGAAAATGAAAAATTCTTCCGATTTCGAGTGTTGGGACCGAGGGGCATTTTGGTCATTTTACATAATTTCACGCCTTTGCTTGAATTAAACAGTATGATCAGTTGCATGAAATGTTATTTACGATATGTAATTGAATTTTATAGATTTGGGCCATTTGGAGTCGGATACTCGTGGCAAACGTGTGGTTTCAAGTTGATTTTGAGCCGGTTCGAGGTAAGTGGCTTGTCTAACCTTGTGTGGGGAACCTTTCCCCTTAGGATGTGATGTTTGGTAATTGAATGCCTTGTACGTGAGGTGACGAGCGCGTACTTGTGCTAGTTGTTGTAAATTCAATTTTACTTTAAATATTTAGACTGAGTTCCTTTCTTACCTGTTTTATTCTACTTGCAATCATAGTCTATGATAGCTTAGGAGGGCATGCCTAGCTGCCCCAAATTACCTATTTGCTTAGATTGCTTTAAATTGTACTACGGGAAGTATGTTGAGCTAGAATTACTTGTTGCCTTGTATTTTTGCACTTTAAATCTGAATGTTTTCTTGTTGTGGCTGCTTATTTACTTTGGGACTACGGGACGGTATCCCGGGAGATTCTCTTGCTTATTTACTTTGGGACTACAGGACAGTATCCTGGGAGATTCCCCTGCTTATTTACTTTGGGACTACGGGACGGTATCCCGAAAGATTCTTCGGATACACATATGATGGACTACGGGACGGTATCCCGGGAGATCCTTCGGATACACATATGATGGACTACGGGACGGTATCCCGGAAGATCCTTCAGATATACATATGATGGACTACAGGACGGTATCCCGAGAGATACTTCGGATATACATATGATGGACTAAGGGACGGTATCCCGGGAGATCCTCCGGATATACATATGATGGACTATGGGACGGTATCCCGGGAGATCCTACAGATATACATATGATGGACTACGGGACGGTATCCCGAGAGACCCTTCGGATATACATATGATGGACTACGGGACGGTATCCCGGGAGATCCTTCGAATATACATATGATGGACTACGGGACGGTATCCCAGGAGATCCTCCGGATATACATATGATGGACTACGGAACGGTATCCCGGGAGATCCTTCAGATATACATATGATGGACTACGGGATGATATCCCGAGAGATTCTTCGGATATACATATGATGGACTACGGACGGTATCCCGGTAGAGATCCTTTGGATATACATATGATGGACTACGGGACGGTATCCCGGGAGATCCTTCGGATATACATATGATGGACTACGGGAAGGTATCCTGGGAGATCCACTGGACATTTGAGAAAAGGACTACAGGACGGTATCCTGGGAGATCCTCGTTGTTACTATTGTTATTATGCTGTACATATTCTGTGTTTACTCTATTCTTGTGTTTAGGTATTGCCTTGTTTGACCTGTCTTATTTCACTGATGTACTCATTACTACTGCCTGTTTTCATACTGTAAATTTCTATTATATT
Organism: Nicotiana knightiana; assembly: GCA_005239525.1. Taxonomy (NCBI): domain Eukaryota; kingdom Viridiplantae; phylum Streptophyta; class Magnoliopsida; order Solanales; family Solanaceae; genus Nicotiana; species Nicotiana knightiana. The sequence continues at coordinate 206,541 of ML434827.1, read as the reverse complement.
GTTTGATCTCAGTAGGGCCCTGACCTTCCTCGTCACTACCCGACCGAGGTTAGGCTTGGCACTTACTGATTACCATTGTGGTGTACTCATGCCCTTTCCTACGCATATTTTTCATGTGCAGATCCAGGTACCTCCACTCAGACGCACTACCCCCGAGGTTGAGAGATACAGTAGAGATTTCGAGGTACATCTGCCGCGTCCGCAGACCAGGAGTCTCTATCTTATTCCATCTTTTTGTGAAAAGTTTATCCTTCCTTATAGTTGTATAGATATTATGGAGTTAGAGCAATATATTAGATTCTGTTAGCCTGTGGTTCCCATGAGTTTCCGGGTTTTGGGGTGATGTTGTAGACTTCCGCATTATTTTGGGTTGTATATGCCAAGTGGCATTTATATACAGTCTTTCTTTTAGATTGTTCAGTTTCTTTTATTTAATTATTCCGTAAATTATGTTGTTATTCCGCATTGCTAGGATTACCTAGTTATAGGGACTAGGTGCCGTCACGGCATTTTCACGGAGGGCGAACCGGGGTCGTGACACTAGGTGCCTCAATTGCCAGCAGGTTAAGTATGAGCACTAGATGCCAGGAGGCCTACTTCAGCAGATGCCCATTCCTGAGTGGAAATGGGGGCGCATTGTTATGGATTTCGTTACTGGACTCCCGTTGACCCGGAAGAAGTTCGATGCAGTTTGGGTCATTGTTGATAGGCTGACCAAGTCAGCGCATTTCATTCATGTGGCAGTCTCCTATTCATCCGAGATGTTAGCTGAGATCTATATCCGGGAGATTGTTCACCTTCATGGTGTGCCGGTATCTATCATTTCGGACCGGGGCGCACAGTATACCTCGCGTTTTTGGATAGCAGTTCAGCGAGAGTTAGACACCCAGGTGGAGTTAAGCACAACATTTTATCCTCAGACGGATGGGCAGTCCGAGCGGACTATTCAGATATTGGAGGACATGCTCCGAGCTTGTGTTATTGACTTTGGAGGATCATGGGATCAATTCCTACCTCTAGTAGAGTTTGCCTACAACAACAACTACCAGTCGAGTATCCAGATGGCTCTTTATGAGGCTTTATATGGTAGGCGGTGTCGATCTCCGGTTGGATGGTTTGAGCCGGGAGAGGCTCGGTTGTTGGGTACAGATTTGGTTCAGGAGGCCTTGGAAAAGGTCAGGATCATTCAGGATAGGCTTCATACAGCTCAGGAAAAAGAGTTATGCAGATCTCAAGGTTCGAGATGTGGCTTTCATGGTTGGTGAGTGAGTATTGCTCCGAGTGTCGCCTATGAAGGGCGTGATGAGATTTGGGAAGAAGGGCAAGCTTAGCCCTAGATTCTTTGGTCCATTTGAGATCCTTGATCGAGTGGGAGAGGTGGCCTATAGACTTGTATTGTCACCTAGCTTATCAGTCGTACATCCAGTCTTTCATGTGTCCATGCTTCGGAGGTATCACGACAATCCAGCCCACGTGTTAGATTTCAACACTATCTAGTTGGACAAGGACTTATCTTATGAGGAGGAGACGGTAGCCATTATAGACCGGAAGATTCGTCAGTTGAGATCCAAGAGTTTCCCTTCTGTTCGTGTTCAGTGGAGGGGTCAGCCTCCTGAGGCATCGACCTGGGAGTCCGAGTCCGATATGCGGAGCCGTTACCCTCATCTATTTCCCGACTCAGGTACTTCTTTCTTCTATCCGTTCACGGACGAACGATCGTTTTAGAAGTGGATAATGTGACGACCCAAAGGGGTCATCACCTATGTTACTACCCATCCCGCACTCCCAAGGCCTTGAAAACCTCATTTGTAATTGCCTCGATTTGTGTGCGTAGTCCGTGCGCGTAGCCGGACAACTTAAATATGAAATTCTGTGAAAAAAACAAAAATAAAAATTCCATGATTTGATATTAAAATGAATAAATTTGACTTCGGTCAACATTTTGGGTAAACGGACCTGGACCCGTCATTTGACGGTCATGGAGGGTCCGTAGGAAAATATAGGACTTGGGCGTATGCCCGGAATCGAATTCTGAGGTCCCAAGCCCGAGAAATAAATTTTTGAGTAAAATTGTTTTATGAAAATATTTAAGGAAATTGAAAATGAAATCGAATTATAAAGTGATGGTATCGGGCCCGTATTTTGGTTCCGGCTCCCGGTACATGTCTTATATATGGTTTAGGTCCTTTCTGTAAAGTTTGGTCGAAATCGAGTTTCGTTTGAAGTGTTTCGGACTTAAAAATGGAATACTTGATATTTTATGGAATTTGATAGGATTCTTGTACTTTGAGGCTTAGTTTGGTGTATATGATGTTGTTTTGGCGACTTGTTCGCACGGGCAAGTTCGTAGGATGTGGTATGAGTAATCTGTGAAATTTGGTGTCGTTACGAGATGTATAGGTCAGTTCGGCACGTTCTTAGCGAAGTTAGAAAACTTAAAATTCCTAAGTTTGGTTCTTGAGGTTTGGGGGTGTGATTTCGAGTTTTAGCGTTGTTTTGAGTGTTCCGAAGGTCGAGCGAGTATGTATTAAAATTTGGGACTCGTTGGTATATTTGGATTAGGGCTCTGGTGGGCCCAGGTGCCTTCCGAGCACCTAACGGGGCTAAAAACCAGCAAACTCAGCTGCTGGTGCACCTGCTCTGGTGTGACCGCAGGTGCGGTTGCCCAACATCGCAGGTGTGAGACCGCAAGTGTGGTCCCAGGCATCGCAGGTGCGATCACCAGTGGCCTGGCCAGCCATCGCAGGTGCGTCACATTTCTCGCAGGAGCGAGACCGCAGGTGTGGTCTCCCCTTTCGCAGGTGCGATCCCAGACCCCCAGCCCATTTCCGCAGGTGCGAGGTTTTTCTCGCAAATGCGAGACCGCAGGTGCGGTCCCAGCCATCGCAGGTGCGATCACTGTTCAAGCAGTGAGTTTAAGTACGGGTTTTAAACCCATTTCTTTCATTTTTCACCTTCTTCCTTAGGCGAATTCCACCATTTTTAAGAGCTTTCGACCAGGTCTTGTGAGGTAAGTAATTTCCACCCATAAATTTGTTTCATGCATGTATCTTAGCCTAATTAACTACACAAATTAGTGCAAAAATTCAAGAAATTGGGTAGTAACCTAGAACTTGTAATCACCTTAGAATTTTTCTGTGAATTGGCCATGAAATCAAGTAAAAATCGTATATTTATGATCCTTAGGCCTTGGGTGAGTGTTTCCTTCTAGAGTTTCGAGAATCCGAGCGAGCGGGCCCGGGGTCGAAATTTCAAGAATCGTCAAGAATGCTTAAATTTTGGGATTCTTGTTAGTTATCCTTCTTGGGACTGAAATTGACTTAATTATACTATGTTTGGCTAGTTGTGAGCCGTCAAGAGTAGTTTCGGAGATTCGGGCGCATCTTTTGATCCGGTCCTTGGCCCGAGGAGTGCTTTATCGAGGTGAGTCTCCTTTCTAACCTTGTAAGAGGAAAATGTCCCCATAGGTATTCTATGTGTTGCATGTATTGTTTTGGGGGCTACGTGCGTACCACGTGGCGAGAGTCCGCACGTAGCGACTACGCCTATTATGTCCGGGTAGTCTAGGACCATAGCATGCCTTGTATTCTGCTTTCAAATGATTTACATGTTATACGTTCTTGCTTGGATATAGCACTGTTTCCTTGAGTATCCCATTTGATTAAATAATTGGAAAAGTTCAATATGTGAAGTAGGCTTGATACTTGATATACGCATATTGTCGCTTTGCAATTTACTTTCCGCGAGCTATATGTAAGTTTCCTTCACTCTTATGGGAGCGGGCCGTACGCCACGACGGATTATTAGTGCACTCTTGGTACGGGCCGGTCGATCCCCGGTAGTGCACAGGGAATTAATTGATAATGCACTCTTGGTTCGGGTCGGTCGATCCCCGACAGTGCATGGACGAAGTTATACCATGATACTACATGATTTCCTAATAAACACACTCTTGGTACGGGCCAGTCGATCCCTGGCAGTGCGTAGGCTTGATTATTGGTAAGGCTGCACACTTGGTACGGGTCGGTCGATCCCCGGCAGTGCATAGCTATTCTCCCTTATGATTTGGTAGGCATGCACTCTTGGTACGGGCCGGTCGATCCCCTTCAGTGCATAGCTAATCTCCCTTATGACTCCAGCCAAATGTTTTACACTTATGCGCGTATGTCTGCTCGGTACTGTTTCTCGACTTATGATATGACGACGGTTTTGAGGAAGAATAAAAAGGGAGTTGCCATTGTTTTAGTGTTTATTTGGAAACTCTGTGAGTTCTTCTTATTTATTGTACTCTGTTACATGCCTACTGTTTTCCTTATATCCCGTCTACATTATTATTGTTGGACCTTAATGAGTATCGAGTCGACCTCTCATCACTACTTCTTCGAGGTTAGGCGGGATACTCACTGGGTACATATTTATGTATGTACTCATGCTGCACTTTCTTTTCTTTTGTACTTGGCTGTACAGGTCCGGAGGTTGGCACGTTTGATCATCAGTCCGGTGCCAGATATTGACCGGGGTTGGTTATACTTCACGGTGAGCTGTTCTTCCTGGCGATTTCCGGCAGCACCTTGGAGTTTCCTTTTGTTATTTTCCCCGTCTATTTCATTCAGACTATGGGGTTGTATATATTTATGTATTCTGATGTATTTCTGATAGTTGCCCGCGACACTCGTGACACTAGTTCCTGGCACACCCGTGCGTACATTTTGGGTTCTGGCTGCATTCTCACACATATGTTTATCTTTTGACTCACGTATTAGATGCCTTATTTTCACATCACTGGCTTGTATCATGTAAGTAAATGTTTAAAACTAGTAAAGCTGGATTAATTAATCACATGGGAAGGGTAGCACTTGGTAGGATTTATGTTGGCTTACCTAACCCTGTCGTTGGGAGACATCATGGCCCGTGTGGGAAATTGGGTCGTGACAATTTGATTCAGGTCACATCTTCATATTGGGGATTGGTTTAATGTAGTACTTGTAAGCATTCAAGTATGTATCTGTAACGACCTGACCGGTCATTTTGAGAAATCAACCTCCGTTCAGCGGCATAAGGTCTGGAACAACTTCGAAATATGAGTATTGACTTGCGTGCATGGTGGAATTCGGCTTTCGGATAGTTTAGAGTCAAAATGGAAGAAGGAGCCTTATTTTGGAAGTTTGAACGGTGAAAAGTTGATCGGAATTGGACTTTTGGGTAAACGACCTCGGAATGGGTCGTGGTTGATCTCAACAGCTTCGTACGGTGATTTTGGACTTAGGCGCGTGTTCTGAATGCATTTTGGAAGTCCGTAGATCATTTAGGCTTGAAATGCCGAAGTTTGAATTTTTGAAGTTCCAGTCCGATAGTGAGTTTTTGATCCGAGGGTCAGAATGGAATTTCGGAAGTTGGATCAGCTCCGTTATGTCATTTTGGACTTGTCTTCAAAATTTGGCGTCATTCCGAGTTGAATTGATAGGTTTCGGCATGAGATTCGATATATGAAAAATTGGAAGTTCATAAGCTTGATTTTTGGTTTGAATCGTCGTTTCGATGTTGTTTTATGTGATTTGAAATTTAGAGCGAGTCTGTGTTAGGTTATATGACTTGTATGTGTGATTAGACGGGGTCCCGGGAGCCTCGGGTGTGTTTCGGGTGGTCTACGGATCATTTTCTTCCATTTTGAACTATTGTTGTTGCTTCTGGTGTGCCTCTATCACGTTCGCGATCTGCCCTTCGCGATCGCGAAGGCTTATTTGACCACCTGGGATCTTTCCTCTTTGCGTTCGCAAAATCCCTCCCGCGTTCGCGAAGCCCAGATTATTTACCCATCGCGTTCGCGTAGGCTCTCACGCGTTCGCGTAGAGTAACTTCTGGACCTCGTTATTTTCTTCATCGCGTACGCGTTCCAGACGTCGCGTTCGCGTAGCCTTGTCAACTCAAGCCTTCACGTTCGTGTACTGATCCTCGTGATTGTGAAGAGCATTTTTTGGCAGCCTTTTCTTCGCGAACGCGAGCCTACTTCCGCGTTCGCGATGCATTAAATGCCTGGGCAGTTATAAACACTTCAAAACCGAGGGTTAGCCATTTTTATCAAAACACAAGCTTGGGAGCTCGGATTTTGGAGACATTTCGATGGTTTTTCGAGGGCAACTACTGGGTAACGATTCTCCACTCCCTTATGCTTAAAACCCACTAATCAAATCACTAATTCCTCCTTAATTTCGGATTTTTGAATGAAAAATGGGTAATACTTCATTGACCGAATTTTTTAGTTTTGATTGGGTTTTTGACATCCGTTTTGAGAGATTTTTATATGGTTAGACTCGTGAGAGTATGAGGTTTCTGAAAACGTTAATTTCACCCGATTCCGAGATGTTGTCCTGATGGGCGTTTTGGTCATTTTATCTAAATTCGCATCTTAGCTTTGAATTAAATAGTAGAATCAATTGCGTGAGATGTTATTTACGATATGTAATTGAATTGAGTAGATTTGGGCCATTTGGAGTCGGATACTCGTGGCAAACGTGTGGTTTTGAGTTGATTTTGAGCCGGTTCGAGGTAATTATCTTGCCTAACCTTGTGGGGGGGACTTCCCCTTAGGATTTGAGTCTTCTCTGTTGATTGTATTCCTTGTACGTGAGGTGACGAGTGCGTGCTCGGATTTACTTGTGGAAATTTTCCCTTATTAGGTTCTTAGCTCCTTGTAACTACTGAGTATGAAGTTGTTTTGATATGATTGAGTTCCCTATTATTAGTTTCATGTCTATATGTGTTTACTTGGAAATTATTTGCCCTTTTGGTTTATTTTTGTTGCATAATTGACTCTTGCTTTGTTTAACTAAAAATCCCTACCCTTCTATAGTCGTGTTACCTTCATAATTGCTTGTCTCTATTCGGAAATCATTAGGATCTCTCATGTAATCAATTGGTCTTAATGGAGGTTACGGTTATCTTTCCTCGGCTCATCCTTACTTGAAATCATTGTATATTCTTCGTAACTTGCCCAACTATAAAAGAAGTTAGATATCCTATGTTTAGTTGATAATTCCTTATTTGACATTATTTGATTCATGTTAACTTCCTTGTTGTTGAACTACGTAGTATGAAATTGTTGTTTCATATTATTATCCCTTGTTGCGTTGTTCTTATTACGCTTAGTATTATCTGTTATGGTTACTTCTCGTGAACTAGTTGTACCGTCTCCTGGTGAACGGAGGCACCTGAGTTGATTTCCTTGTGTTGTTCTTGTAAACATTGTCATTTGTTATGTTGTCTTGTTGATATTGTGATGCACGAGGTTTCTGCCGTGCTATTGTTGATATTGTGATGCACGAGGTTTCTGCCGTGTGGTTGTTGATATTGTGAAGCACGAGGTTTCTGTCGTGCTATTGTTGATATTGGTGTATTGCACATGCGGCGTAATAAGGCGGGATATGTTTATATGCTTATATGTGGGTTGCGCATGTGGCGGAATAAGGTGAGAACATTATGATGCACGTGTGGCGGAATAAGGTGGGACTTATTATGTTGTTATTTGCACACGTGGCGAAATAAGGTGGGCTATGTCAGGGGTTACTTGTAAAGAATTGTGATGGCCCGTGGAGGCATTCCTATGTTGTTTAATATTGTGATTGTGGGTTACTTACCTGTATGAGCCCTATCGCTTGGGAGTTGTGAGGAAACATCGTACGTGCATTTCGTTCTCCTTTTTATGTTACTAGTTGGTAGAATTCTTGTTAAAACACTTGCACAAGCATACACGTAGTTTAACACTCCTATTAGAGGTGAATTCCTCCTGATTTTCTAAGGGTGGAGGTACGCCCTCGTTTATCCATCATATATGTGAGATTGGCCCTAGCTAGCCAGTTAGTTGTCAGTATGACTGAGAGACTGATGGGGCACAGGATGCCAAGTGTTAGATTTCAGAGGCTGGGGTTTCGGGAGTTGTGGTTTGTCCGAGATTTGGTAAGATTGTGGAAAAAGTTGAGTAAGACCTTATGTGAGCATCATTGTAGGTTACGAGTTATTGATTTGTTTTCCCTTACTGTGTTGTGACCTTGGGATTTGGATTGTGATTTTGCCATTATTACGTATCATCATTTATCATTTTCTCGTTGTTGCTTGTTGTTCCTTCTTCCTTATGGTGAATTATAGCATTAATGTTCTCTTCGTGCAGCCTTTACATATTTATATGTCATTTCTTTTGTACCTATGATTATACTGTTTATTTGACCAGTAGGTGTCTCGACTGTCCCTCATCACTACTCCACCGAGGTTAGTCTTGATACTTACTGGACACCACCGTGGTGTGCTCATGCTACTCTTCTGCACATTTTTATAGTGCAGATACAGGTACTCCCATCCAGTTCTGTCATCCTTGGAAGAAGGCGTTTCTACAGAGACTTCGAGGTATATCTGCTACATTCGCAGACCGAAGAGTCACTTTCTACCTTCTGTACTAAGTGTAGCCTTTCAGTATTTTTCCTTTGTTTAGACATTCTTGAGTTAGAGCTTCTTATGTATCCCTTAGCTTGTGATTTGTGAGATCCCGGGTTTTGGGAATTTTGTTAGCTTCGAGAGCTAATATTGTATGTGCCGAGCGACACCTTAAACGCTGTTTATTTTACTAGTTTAGTTTTAGTTACTTTCTTCCGCAATTATGGTTTATCTTCCGCATTGTTAGGCTTACCTAGTTGTAGCGAATAGATGCCGTCACGACATATTCACGGAGGGCGAATTGGGGTCGTGACAGTATCTTTTCTATACCAATGCTCAACATAGTCTTCTGAATCTTTCCCAATATGAGATAATGCACAAACTACATGGGCACAAGGGATACCCCTCAACTGCCACAGTCTGCAACTACATATTTTTCTAACTATGTCAACAATGAACCTATATTCTCCTTCCTCAATTTCAAAGCCAGTATCAACATTCCACATCACTTTTAATCTCATACCAACTTTTTTATTTTTTTTTAAAGCTAATCTTGTCATGGGTGAAATGTCATTGATCCAAGTTTCAGTAAATTAGATCATATCTCCATGTTTCTTATGTCTAATGTTTTCAAACATACTAATTACTGATTTACGCCTAGAATCCTAGAGTTAAATGTATCACACATGTTATTTTCAACAATATCACATTTCACTAAAATAAGCCCTACACCAGTACTCTTTATTATAACTAAGTATGAATTTACAAGTATTATGCTCAATTTATCCAAGTGTTCAAATTCTTCTTTCCATTTTACCTCAAAACTAGCCTTAGCACATATCCAGAAAACTTTTCTTCTTGCTTCACCTCTCTATTTTTTTGTGAATTTGCCTAAATATGCTTTACACACATCCTCCTTTCAACATTAAGACTTAATTCTTGAACAACTTAAACAAGACCCTTATAGACATAAAAAAAGGAAACATAATGAAATAAACAACAAAAATGAAATAAGCAATAAAAAGCATGTTTAGTATAGTAACTTTTGCATGTCAGACATTATTGTTAATCCATCTCCTAGACTAAACTTCAAATCTTGAATGAGATAAAATAAGAACCAACTCCAAGAATTTTTAGTTTCTTGATAAATAACTTCTCATGCTATTGGGTACATTTGCTGATTTCATTCTTTCAAATAGCAACTAACAGTTCACCTTTGCAAGCTCCCTTCAAGAAATAACCATTCAGTCCTATGATCCTCCTACAACCTTCAAACCATCCCTTATTCAATGCATCAAAACATACATAAAAATACTTGAACAGATATTTCCTAGGTTGTGTCTCATTATCAATTCTGACCCAACAAGAAGTTCAAGGATTTGTACTCTTAATCATATCAGCATAGTCCAGCAGCCTTGAAAACTCAAGAGCCCAATCACCCATGAACTTACTAATAACACTCATATTTCCCCTATAATATATTGATCTTCCCACCTGCAACCTTAACTTTTTTCTAATTGTTTCTTGCAGCTTACACTCTAATATCAGGTTGAGAGATTATTATGTCTTTGAACTTCTTAGCAATATATTTGGCTGAGCATAACTTATTCTTGTTCTTTGTATTACATTTATGAGCTGGATAATATTTCTTTTTACAGTGAAATCTCCTGAATCTTTATCAACATTAGCATGCAGTTCCCGGTTATACAATTTTCCTTTATATTTTATCCTTACTTTATGTGATTCATTAGGTATTAGAGTTAATTGAACTTCCCCTGAATAGCATAGTCAGCTACAACTTGTCTAAAGCTTTGCACATTTTTAAAATTATACCAATTCAAATAAAGCATACTTGACAGAATCATCATAACTCAGCTTTTTGGTTCTTCTTCTGGAAGGTAAATCAACACCTGGTTGTGCAAGAACATCTAAATCTTCACTGTTGTCTTCACTAGCATCATCTGATAAATCTTCATCACCACCCAACTTTCCAACAAATCTGTCTTTGTTGTTAAGCCCTAGATTCTCAAATCCCTTATCTACCCCAGCTTCCCCAAGCTCTACTTCTTGAATGACATTGGCTTATTTATGTTTATTGGTCTTTCTTTCACTTATATTTTCTTTTCTAGCAGTCTCTCTAAAAGCCCTCAATTCTTCATCAATTTTACTTTTATCTTCATCAGGAATATTCTCTAAGTTATCTTCTTCAAAGTCTTTATTATCACTACTATCTTCATCATTAAGAGGTTGTTCTATCTCCCCCTCAATCCAGTTGCCTCATTTAAGGTCATATTTATAGCACTCTCAATTTGTGTTGCCCTAAAATTAACCCTATCTTCTGTATTAATTATTTCTTGGTCTATGTCACCAACCAGTGGACCTACAACTCTACCAGCAAGGACCCCTTCTTCCACGATGACATGTTCACATAAAAGTCAATAATGAACCCAATACGCAAGTTTTTAACAATATTATATAGTTGATTGTCAGCTTCCAATGCAACAAATTAAATATTGATAGGGTTTTTGATATAAAAGCCTTAAAATTTACCATATCCAATATCCTTAGTGTAACATTCCATCTTAGTCAGAGAGAAATGGTCTTTATTTATAGTAAAGACATCCCTTTCCAACTCCCCAACATATTGTCTTTCAATAACCCTACCCCATGGCGAAAACAACAATAATAAAGCCACCCTCCATGAACAAACTCTGGAAAAAAATAATAAATAAAGGTCAAGATTCCCTACCCTTTAACATATGAAAAAGGCAAAATATTTCCCCCTTCAACAGAGTACAATAACAAAGTAAAACTTGTCCCAAAAATAACAAAATCTCATTTACAAATGCATGAAAAAGAGATAATAAGCAGTAGAAATGTTAATACCTCTTAACAAAATCACTTATGTTATTTGTATTCAAGCCCACTCTGATCAATATCGATATCTTCCACACCAATAATTAATGACAGATGAACGAAGTGAAATTAAAGGCAAAGAATGGATAAGGTTCTAGTTTTTAAGTTTTATCGAAGATATTGAACGATTACCCCAACCATTGAAGAGATTGATGAAGATAGATTTGAGGAGATTTGGATATTAGGGTTTTCAGTAAAAAGAAATTTACAGAAATCAAAACTCACGTTTAATTTTCCCTCTTTTGTATCGTTTTAATTTTTATTTACTATTTTTATTTTAATTTGTCGCTGGAAAGTTTAACCACGTGTAGTCTACATGTTAAATTTTGATTGGTTCACTTAACCACGTAGGCGCGACTGTATGTCACACATTATACCTTCCAGAGACATGTGTTTACTTGACACGATAAAACCAAACATAAAGTGTCTATATGGCCACCTGTTAAGTTGGAGTGTGAGATAGACATATGAGGTCAACTTTAAGTATCTCTTTATGTATTTTACCTTTACTTTTCATTTCAATGATATTTAAATTATGAAAAATACAAGAAATATGCGCATGGGATATAAAATTATTTTGAAACAATTGCCATAAAATTTTAAATAAAAGCTAGTGGTAACTAGCAAGATCCTGAAAATCTTATTTGAAAAACTCCCCCCAATTGATTGTATAAAAGTGAGAAAGGCCCAAAATAGTCAGTATCTTTGGACTTTAACTCAAACTAGTCCTATTTCTTTCACATGGAGCACTAATAGTCTACATTCTTTAATAAAGTGGTACAATTTTAGTCTCCGTGTTTGATATGAAAAAAATATTTTCCGAAAAATATTTTTCAATTTTCTCATACTTGGTTGGCTTAAATATTTTGAAAAATATTTTCCTCATGAACTCATTTTCCTCCAATGGGAGGAAAATATTTTCCCTGTCAAGAGAAGGAAAAATATTTTCCAAAACTTTTCTTCAACCTTCTACACCCTTTTCTTCAATGTTTACATTTTCTAGCCATATACATAGATTATATATTTATTATACATAATTATACACATATAATACATATATTATACCTCTACCGGCTATTTTTAGTTTAAGTAGTTAAATATGCAGCTATTTGGGTTAATTCTTCTTCTTTTTATGATGTCGAAAAAGTATTTTTTTTCATTTCAACAAAATGATATTGCAAAAAGTATTTTTTTTCGTAATATAGAAAAAATATTTTCTTTCATTTTAACAAAATGAGTACTTTTTTCATGTTGTAGAAAGAGTACTTTCTTTTTCAAGCAAAAAAAAAGAGTATTTTCTTTTTAGTTGTGTAACACAAATTTCAACATTGTTTTTGCGAGATAGTAAAGCAACGTATTAGTCCCTTTGAGTTTGTGTAAATTTTTAAAAGAATAATTAAATTCTTGAAGAAAATAGAGTCTTGAAAATGTTGGGTAATTGGGATTGGGAGGAGGGGAAGGGGAGCACGGGAAACATGGGGATTTGGGAGGAGGGGGGGGGGGTAAGAAAAGTAGCATTAAAAAATATCTAAAATATTTTTTATCGATAAAATTTTCACTCACCAACCAAATAAAAAAAATAAATGATAACCACTCGTTTTGTAGGAAAATATTATCCTGTGGAAAATATTTTTTTTTTATATCAAACATGGCACTAAAAGTATATCACTTTATTAAAAAATGTGGACTAGTTTGAGTTAAAGTCCAAATATACCGGATTATTTTAGGCCTTTTATCTATAAAAGTTAACTCTCGGAAAAATATATTATAGCTCGTCACATTTCACCCTTGTATAACGAGGAAATAGCACAGGCTAGCCAGTTTTCGGACTGGTCATTCAAAAATAGCCAGCGTTTGCCAAGTCATTGAAAAATAGACATTATTTTGCTGCAACAGAGACCGGTCCAACATAATATACTGGAGTTCAGTGCACCTGTGTATGAACTTCCAGCATATTATACTGGAACTCCAACACGCGAAAAGTTCCAGCATAATATACTGAAGATTTGAGTACCTATGTATGAACTTCCCGCATATTATACTGGAACTCCAACACGCGGAAATTTCCAGCATAATATACTGAAGAATCGAGCACCTATGTATGAACTTCCAGCATATTATACTGGACCAGTATACTTTGCTGAAACTCCAGTATACTATGCTGGAGTTCTAGTATACTTATGCTGGAACTCCATTATATTATGTTGGAGTTCTAGTATACTTATGTTGGAACTCCAGTACAATAAGCTGGAGTTCCAGTATACTTATGATGGAACTCCAGTATAATGTACTGGAGTATTTTTTGGATTTTGAATAGTATTTTCGTTCAGATTTATCTTTACATAAAAAATGACTAAATTTTGATTACTTTTGAAAATGTGGCTACTTTTGAATGACCATTTATAAATCTGACTATTTTTTAATTTCTCCTTTAATAACAGCGTAAAAATTGCACTTTGTTTTTATGTTTGCGCCGGTACCCATTTTTTTGTTAAAAACCTTTCGAAAAGTCAATGTTACCCTTTTTATTACAAGCCTACTTTCTCTTCAAGTAAACCCCATTCCTCTACTTTGCAAATACTCTCTTTATCCCGCTCTCTCCCGTTCTTCGCTTTTACGATCTGTGACGACCCGGTCGGTCGTCTTAAGAATTAACACCCCGATCCCCTGTTAACTGCTTTCCCCAAGTCTATTCCTGCTTAATTGAATTGCCGGGACGTTCGGTTATGAGTTTTAGAGAGTTTTGGAATATTTAGTCCCTAAATGAGAGCTTAAGTGTTGGAAAGTTGCCCGTAGTCGGAGAAGTGTGAAGACGGCCTCGGAATGGAAATATGATGGTTCCGTTCTCTGTTAGGTGATTTCGGGGTTGGGAGTGTGTTCGGAATGTATTTTGGAAGTCCGTAGCTCATTTAGGCTTGAGATGCCGAAGTTTGAATTTTTGGAGTTTCCGGTCCGATAGTAAATTTTTTATCCGAGGGTCGGAATGGAATTCCGGAAGTTGCAGTAGTTCCTTCATGTCATTTTGGATGTGTGTGAAAAATTTGAGGTCATTCAGATAAGTTTAGACGTGTTTCGGCGTCGGATGTGAATTCTAGAATTTTCCTAAGTTCCTAAGCTTGAACCTATGCATAATCGATGATTTTGATGTTAAGAGACATGTTCTTAAGGATCGACCTAGTTCAAATGAGGTGTTAGGGTTGGTTGGTGGTTTTGGTTGAGGTCCTGGAGGCCTCGGGGTTGTTTCGGATGCTTAACAGGTGAAATTTGGGAAGATTGTTGCTGCTGATTCAGGCACCTTCTGGTGTCTTCGCACCTGCAAAGGTTTTTCCGCAGGTGCGGACTCGCAGGCGCGGTGGCCTTTGAGCGCAGGTGCGATAGGAGAGTTTTGGCCAGTGGTCGCAGGTGCGACCTGGGTTCCGCAGGTGCGGGACCGCAGGCGCGACCAAACGACCACAGGTGCGGCCCTAGTGCTTTTTAAGTGACTTCTGCACCTGCGATGCTTTTTCCACAGGTGCGGTACCGTAGGTGCGGTACCAAAGGCGTGGTGATCGAGTCCGCAGGTGCAGACTGCCTGTGTGTTTTATTACAAAAATCCGAGAGTTCATCTCATTATTCTAAAAATCGGGTAAGAGCTCAAGGAGTGGCGATTTTCTGTGGGTTTTGAAGAGAAGGATCATAGGTAACATTTCCTAATCCTAATTCATTGTTAGAAAATTATTTCTCGTTGTTTTATTTAGTTTAATTATCAAAAATGGGGGAAAAGCCATAGGAAACGGGATGAAATTTTCCCAATCCGAGATTCTGAAAAATTGTGGGGATTTTGACATCGGATTTCGATTGTTTCTAGTTAAATGAGTTAGTGAGTGAATGAGTGTCCGAAAAAATATAACTTTTACCCGATTACGAGTCGTGGGACCGAGGGGCATTTTGGTCATTTTACATAATTTCGTGCCTTAGCTTGAATTAAACAGTATAATCAGTTGCATGAGATGTTATTTACGATATGTAATTGAATTGTATAGATTTGGACCATTTGGAGTCAGATACTCGTGGAAAACGTGTGATTTCAAGTTGATTTTGAGCCGGTTCCAGGTAAGTCGTTTATCTAACTTTGTGTGGGGGACCTTTCACCTTATGATGTGATATTTGGTAATTGAATGCCTTGTACATGAGGTGAGAGCGCGTACTTGTGCTAATTGTTGAAAATCCGGTTTTACTTTAAATATTTAGACTGAATTTCTTTCTTACCTGTTTTATTTTAATTGCGACCATAGTCTATGTTAGATTAGAAAATCATGCCTAGCTACCCAAATTGCCTATTTTCTTAAATTGCTTTAACTGTACTACGTGAAGCATGTTAGGCTAGAACTTAATTGTTGCCTTGTATTTTTGCACTCTAATTCTGAATGTCTTCTTGTTGTGGCTGCATATTTACTTTGGGACTACGAGACGGTATACCGGAAGATCCCCCCCCCTGCTTATTTACTTTGGGACTACGGGACGGTATCCCGGGAGATCCCCCTGCATATTTACTTTGGGACTACGGGACGGTATCCCGGGAGATCCCTCTGCTTATTTACTTTGGGACTACGGGACGGTATCCTGGGATATCCCCCTACATATTTACTTTGGGACTACGGGACGGTATCCTGGGAGATCCCCCTGCTTATTTACTATGGGACTACGGGACGGTATCCCGGGAGATCCTCCTGCATATTTACTTTGGGACTACGGGATGGTATCCCGGGAGATCCCCCTACTTATTTACTTTGGGACTGCGGGACGGTATTCCGGGAGATCCTTCGGATATACACATGATGGACTACGGGACGGTATCCGGGGAGATCCTTCGGATATACACATGATGGACTACGGGAGGGTATCCCAGGAGATCCTTCGGATATACACATGATGGACTACGAGACGGTATCCCGGGAGATCCTTCGGATATACACATGATGGACTATGGGACGGTATCCCGGGAGATCCTTCGGATATACACATGATGGACTACGGGACGGTATCCCGGGAGATCCTTTGGATATACATATGATGGACTACGGGACGGTATCCCGGGAGATCCACTGGACAGTTGAGGAAAGGACTACAGGACGATATCCTGGAAGATCCTCATTGTTATTATGTTGTACATATTCTGGGTTTACTCTATTCTTGTGTTTAGTTATTGCCTTGTTTGACCTGTTTTATTTCATTGATGTACTCATTATTACCACATGTTTTCGTACTGTAAATTCCTATTATATTGTTTGACCTCAGTAGGGCCCTGACCTTCCTCGTCACTACCCGACCGAGGTTAGGCTTGGCACTTACTGAGTACCATTGTGGTGTACTCATGCCCTTTCCTGCGCATGTTTTTAATGTACAGATCCAGGTACCTCCACTCAGGCGCACTATCCCCGAGGTTGAGAGATACAACAAAGACTTCGAGGTACATCGACCGCGTCCGCAGACCAGGAATCTCAATCTTATTCCAGCTTTTTGTGAAAAGTTTATCCTTCCTTACAGTTGTATAGATATTCTGGAGTAGAGCAGTGTATTATATTCTGTTAGCCTGTGGTTCCCGTGAGTTTCCGGGTTTTGGGGATGACGTTGTAGACTTCTGTATCATTTTGGGTTGTATATGCCAAGTGGCGTTTATATACAGTGTTCGGCTTTTCTTTTATTTAATTATTTCGTAAATTATGTTGATATTCCGCATTTCTAGGCTTGCCTAGTTATAGGAACTAGGTGCTGTCACGACATGTTCACGGAGGGCGAACTGGGGTCGTGACACGATCGTCATTATTTTTTGATATTCATCGCTTTAACTGTTTGTTCGCCAACAATATTACGTATAATCACAGGTACATTGCAGTAGCTTTACACTTTAATTTCTGGGTATTATATTTTTTGTGATAATCATGTTCTATAGGGTTTTATTTATTTTTTTGTGATATTCATGTTCTATAGGGGTTAGTTCTATAGTGATTTTTTGTCATGTATACTTTAATTTTATGGAGCTGATATTTGTTTGTTTTTTTTTTGTTTAATTATTGGTGTTAAATTTTTGCTTTGCTGAGTTTTTTTGTTTTGTAATTGGTTAACTTCAGCGTTTTAGCAGTTGATGTTTTGTTTTGTAGCTGATGTTTGGGAGCTTAAGTTTTTGTTTTATTTTGGTAATATGCTGAAGTTTTTGAACGTGTGTGTCTGTTTTGTATTTTATAACTGGTGAACTTCAACTTGTTTTTGTTTAGGAGCTGAAGTTTTTTTGTTTTGTTTTGGTGAACTTCAGCATATTGGGAGCTTAAGTTTTTGTTTTGTTTTGGTGAACTTCAGCATATTGGGAGCTTAAGTTTTTGTTTTGTTTTGGTAATATATGCTGAAATTTTTGAACATGTGTGTCTGTTTTGTATTTTGTAACTGGTGAACTTGAACTTGTTTTTGTTTAGGAGCTGAAGTTTTTTGTTTTGTTTTGGTGAACTTCAGCATATTGGGAGCTTAAGTTTTTGTTTTGTTTTGGTAATATGCTGAAGTTTTTGAACGTGTGTTTCTATTCTAAATGAACATTTCTATAAATTCTTTAGCTAGGGAGCTGAAGTTTTGTTTGTATTTTTTGTTATATTTTTTTGAAAGTTGGAGCTGAATTTTTTTTTTGTTTAGTTATTGGTGTTATATTATGAAAGTGGGAGCTGAAGTTTTGTGTTTTGTACTTCAGCTTGTTTTTTGTTTTGGAGCTGAAGTTTGTGCTTTATTTTGCTGAAACTTCAGCATATAGGGAGCTGAAGTTTTTATTTTGTTTTTGGTGACCCGTCAACATATTGGTAGCTGAAGCTTTTTGTTTTATATTTGCTGAGTTTGTCTTCTTTGAGCTGATGTTTTTAACTGATATCTTTTACTTTTTTTCAACAGATGGCTTCTACAAATCCTCCAGCACCTTCAAATCCTCCAGCAGCTAAAGCATCTAAAAATCGTACACAATCAAAATGTCCTTTAGTCCGTATTGTTCCTCTTACAAGAGCAGGGAAAGGTATTTTGAGTTTCGAGATTGGTTTAACTGTCGTGCTTACTGGAAGGGTAACCACGATTTGAAGAGTTTAATGAAAACTTTCTTGACTCCTGCACAAGAAGAAAAGCTAACTAATGGTACTTTTTGATATATTTTGTCTATGGAGAACTTGAAATGCAGCATGAAGTTGGTTCATTGCTTGTGTCTTTCTTGAATATTCACCAATGATCGAGACTCCATTAGTCNTGTTGAAAAACCATCTAAACGCGAGAGCACGATCTTGAAGAGATATTTTGGTAAGTCTAAGGGTGTGACCTTGAAGGACATTCGAGATTTTATGTCTCTTAATGAAATTCATAAGGGCGATGCAAATTTCAAACATGTATGCGAGAGTGATGAAGATGCATTTAACCTATGGAAATTCTTCTTGTGGAGTCTGTTGTATTTGGTAAAAAGAATTAATCAACGGTACTAGAGGATTATGCAGGGATTGTCGAAGACGATAATGCTTGTGCTAATTATCCTTGGGGTAATGTCTCTTATGAGAAGCTCATTACTTCAATGAAACATGCATTGGATAACCAATCCAACGAACATTCAACAGAGTATACTGTTGGTGGATTTCCATATCCATTGTGTGTTTGGTTCTATGAGCGTTTTCCC
>ML434827.1:119547-187502 GCA_005239525.1 Nicotiana knightiana | reverse complement strand
GCAGTTAAACTGATGGAAATTCTTCTTGTGGAGTCTGTTGTATTTGGTAAAAAGAATGAATCAACGGTACTAGAGGATTATGCAGCGATTGTCGAAGACGATAATGCTTGTGCTGCTTATCCTTGGGGTAATGTCTCTTATGAGAAGCTCATTACTTCAATGAAACATGCATTGGATAACCAATCCAACGAACATTCAACAGAGTATACTGTTGGTGGATTTCCATATCCATTGTGTGTTTGGTTCTATGAGCGTTTTCCCAATANCTCAGCTCCCCAGGATGTTACGTTATATATGTGTGGGAGAGCCCAAATATAAAGAATTTGAGAAATATTTGAGTAATCATTCTGTAAGTGAATGTTTTTTTTATTTTTTGTAGTTTTGTTAATATGTTGATGTATTACTTTTATTTTATTTTCCTAATGTATTTTTTTTGTATTAAACAGGAATATCAGAAATTTAAGGTATTGGATATAATTCTTATAGAAGAGGAATTGAATTCAATTNTTGGACAATTGCCTTGCAGCCGGGTTCGTTCAAGGGTAGTTAATGCGGTTCCTTCAACTGGTGAA
Organism: Nicotiana knightiana; assembly: GCA_005239525.1. NCBI lineage: Eukaryota > Viridiplantae > Streptophyta > Magnoliopsida > Solanales > Solanaceae > Nicotiana > Nicotiana knightiana. The sequence continues at coordinate 186,930 of ML434827.1, read as the reverse complement.
TCACCACGTAGTCGGAGTCGATCAAAAGAAACCCGTCGAACTTCAACTGCTGAATCACCTCGTACCCAGAGTCATTCTAACCGTTCTACAAAGACGTTTGACAATGAATTAGTCAATACAATATGTTGTGTAAGTTTTGTGCTGAATTTTTAGTTTTATTTTTGTGTGTTTTTTGTAAAACTACATCATGTTTTATGCTAAAGTTTTATTTTGTTTGTGCTGAACTTCAGCATTTTAGTATCTGAAGTTTTGTTCTGTTTTTCCTGAACTTCAGCATTCTAGTAGCTTAAGTTTTTGTTCTTTTTGTGATGAACTTCAGCATTCTAATAGCTGAAGTTTTGTTCTGTTTTTCTTGAACTTCAGCATTCTAGTAGCTGAAGTTTTTGTTCTCTTTGTGATGAACTTCAGCATTCTAGTAGCTTAAGTTTTTTTATTTTTGTGATGAACTTTAGCATTCTAGTAGCTGAAATTTTGTTCTATTTTTCTTGAACTTTAGTACTCTAGTAGCTGAAGTTTTGTTTTGTTTTCCTGAACTTCAGCATTCTAGTAGCTGAAGTTTTGTTTTGTTTTTCTTAAACTTCAGCATTCTAGTAGCTTAAGTTTTTATTCTTTTTGTGATGAACTTCAGTACTCTAGTAGCTGAAGTTTTGTTTTGTTTTCCTAAACTTCAGCATTTCTAGTAGCTGAAGTATTGTTATGTTTTTCTTGAACTTCAGCATTCTATTAGCTGAAGTTTTTGTTCTGTTTTTGTTGAACTTCAGCATTCTAGTAGCTGAAGTTTTATTCTTTTTGTGATGAACTTCAGCATCCTAGTAGCTGAAGTTTTGTTCTGTTTTTCTTGAACTTCAGTACTCTAGTAGCTGAAGTTTTGTTTTCTTTTCCTAAACTTCAGCATTCTAGTAGCTGGAGTTTTGTTTTGTTTTTCCTGAACTTCAGCATTCTAGTAGCTGAAGTTTTGTTCTGTTTTTCTTGAACTTCAGCATTCTAGTAGCTGAAGTTTTTGTTCTTTTTGTGATAAACTTCAGCATTCTAGTTGCTGAAGTTTGTTCTGTTTTTCTTGAACTTCAGCACTCTAGTAGCTGAAGTTTTGTTTTGTTTTTCCTGAACTTCAGCATTCTAGTAGCTGAAGTTTTGTTCTGTTTTTCTTGAACTTCAGCATTCTAGTAGCTGAAATTTTAGTTCTGTTTTTGTGGAACTTTAGCATTCTAGTAGCTGAAGTTTTATTCTCTTTGTGATGAACTTCAGCATCCTAGTAGCTGAAGTTTTGTTATGTTTTTCTTGAACTTCAGTACTCTAGTAGCTGAAGTTTTGTTTTCTTTTCCTGAACTTCAGCATTCTAGTAGCTGAAGTTTTGTTCTGTTGTTTTTTGTGATGAAATTTGTTCTGGTTTTTTTTTTTTTTTGCTAAACTTCAGCATGTGAAGTTTTTATTCTCTTTATGATGAACTTAAGCATGCTAGTAGCTGAAGTATAGTAGTAGCTTAAGTTTGTTTCTCTTTATGATGAACTTCAGCATTTTTTTGTACCTGAAGTTTTATTTTGTGTCTCTATACTAGAGGGTAGCGAATGAGGTTAAAAGACAAGCAGAAGCAGAAAGAAAATTAATTACAAAATAAGTTGTTGCTCAGTTTAAAGAGGATGAGCGATCTGCTATTGTTGATGAAGTTTTTGGAAAAGTCAAGGTAAGCTAATTTATAGAGAAGGCTTTTTTTTCTGTGCTAATGTTATTTAGATTAATCATTGTTAGTAATTTTTTTCTAGGAATATTTTGATGAAAAGTTTCAAGAGTTGTTCAAGATTGTCGAGAAATCAAATGGAACAGATGATGTCTCCTTCATGAAGTCTCGACAATATGATAGGATGAATAACTCATTTGAAAATCTATCGGATATGAATGTTGCTCATGATGAAGCGCATCAAAATGTTACTCCTGTGATGAATGTTTCTCATGATGAGCACATCAAAATGTTACTCCTGTGAGAGTGCATGTTGAAGGAGATCAACGTGTTGAACAACAATTTAACAACGAACATCCCAGCGTTGATCAACCTAGCAAAGATGTAGTTGATGAACATTTATCAACTGTGAATGTTTCAAGCAAGAAAGGTGTAGATGATCAAGGTTTTGATTATGAAGGAGATGCACCAAGTGGTGATGGAGATCATGCACCTGTTGGTACTGAACAACGGACATTTAGTGATGCGCGTACCAATATTGAGAGAGGTAATCCGTTTGCAGATGCACTTGCTATTTGCGCTGAAATCGCTTTGCTAGGTGAGGTGACACAGGAAATTCATAGTACAGGTATAAAAATTTTCTATATATATATATATGATATATATAGGTCATTTATCTGTCCCCCCTCTTTATGAACATGCAGTGGAAGTTAATCCAAGTGAAAAGCTCTCTGATGATGCTGAATTTAATGAAGATAGAGTTGATAAAATTCTTTCAGAGAATACTCAAATACTCCTTGATGTTGCTGTACAATTGAATGAAGTTGGAGCTGCTGATATCGACAAAAGCGTGCAGGAAACCACAATGCGAGACAAATGTCAAGGTATTCTATAGATCATGAATTTATTAAATTTGATCCAAGTATATTTTTTACTGTTTGAAATTTAAATACTTTATTTTATTTTTTTGTATATTTTTTTATTATTGTTTAGAAGGATTGGATGCAGCTTCAAAAGAAATTGGTGAGATTCCTCTGCTATATGAAAAAGGAGAAATACATCTATTCACACATGTTGGCTCACAAACAGGTGTGAATTGTGTTTGTAATATTTTATAAAATTTAGTCAGTATTATTTAAAAAAAAAAATTTTGCATGAAGATATAGGCATATTTAACCCTAGTGAAAGTGGATTTGTTCAAACATCATTTGTGCACTTAGACCAGGTAGTTATTTTCTGCAATTCGATTACAAGTTATTTTGTTTTGCCTAATGTGTGTTTTGTATCATTTGTATTTATGTATATATTTTTCTTGCTTTTGCAGATATCATCTGATGCATCACAACTTCTTCCAAATCCTAAAAGAAGGAAGATTTCCATATCTCCTAATGTTATGAGGGACACTAGTGATATTCCCAACTTCAACATATGTTCATTTTCAATGGGTAGTACAGAAGGGACTATGGAATTTCCCCTGCTGCTGAACAACAACAGTTAGCTGTGATGGAACAGAAGGGAGTTGTTGAAGTAGGTGCTAGCATGGCTGTGGAATCTTCCCCTGCTGCTGAAATGCAGCAGTTAGTTGTGACGGATCAACAGGAAGAANGTGGAATTATTGGAAAATTTAATGACTGGCTGAAGAAGGATGATAGTGAATATAATTCCAATCCATTCAGATTAGCTAGAATGCCCATTCCAAAGTCATTCTTTACCGAGCTTATAGATCCTAACTCTGATCTTTCGGATGAAGTAAGCTATTAAGTTTGTTTTTCGATTTAGTTTTCAACTGTATTTCTCAAAATCTCTGGTTATTTTTATAGTATAGAAAGCAGGACATAACTTCAGCTTATTTTTATAGTATAGAAACCAGGACATAACTTAAGCATATTTTTAGTGGTGAAGTTTAGCAATTAAAACTAAAACTTCAACTTGTTTATGCTGAAGTTTGGAAAATGAAGTAAACAACTTCAGCATTTATGCTGAAGTTTTGACATGCAGCCTCTATTTTTTTTTTTTAACTTTTTAAATCAAACATGCTGCAGCTTTTTTAGATTATTTCCTAAAACTTAAAGCTCAATATGCTTAAGTTTTTGTAATGCAGTTTGTAGTTTCTAGTTGTAATGCATTTTTTCAAAATTTTCATACTTATATGCTCAATTCATACTTATAATTTTCTTTTGTTGTTGTTCTATTGCAGCATATTGAAGTGGGCATATATTTCTTGCGAGAAAAATATTGTTATCACCTTCCAAGTTATTCAAAATCAAGATGTGCAATAACAGACTTACTTTTTGATCAGTACATGACTAAGCTAGATACTGTTCACCCTACAGATGACGAAAACAAAAAAAAATAAAAATGAGGGAAAAGTCAAAAAGTAAATCAAAGAGAAAGAGGAAGTGGTGTTTCAGGAACTTACAGAATATACTTGGTTTGAAGATCAATCAACTGGTGAAATGATGACCAACTATGTAAGAGGCACTGACCTCTCATGTGGGATCTCATGGGCATGTGCTGAAAAAGTATTTTTTTTCCATTACGACTTCCACCAACAGGGAAGCAGACATCAACGCACTACTTTTTTGGAATTCTGAGCTTTAAAGAGAAAATTATATATGTGTATGATTCCTTACAAAATCAAGCATATGAAAGTGTGTTTAAACATGTCAAAATTTATGCCCGGTTGATCCCACACTGCCTCAAATGCTTGGAATTTGCATCACGAAATAAGAGTTGGGCAGAAAATTATGTGGATAAATTTCAAATTGTGTGGATGAAGACACACCTACAAGGTAACAAGCACGTGTTTGGCATATCTTTTAACGATGCATCTTATGTTTATTATTTTTTTTCTTGTGTTAACTATTCTTCAATTCTTGTTTTCACGTGTTTTTGTAGTGTTGATGGTGGTATATATACTCTTAAGTTCATTGACATGCGCTTGAAGAGAGAAGATGTATTTAATTTTAATCAAAGTCAGGCTCTTACATTCAGGAGAGAATTGGCTGCAAATATGTGGGCTCATGCAATGTGAAAAAAGGAAAGCGACTATGATACTCCAGAAGAGAAATTAGGAGATGACTATGGAGAATATGAAGATACTCTGTGTGAATTTTTTTAATAGAGTTTAACTTGTAAATGAAAAACAAATTTTTTATTTTTTTTAAAGGATACAAGTGAAATCTAATATCTTTTATCATAAATTTTTAGTATATTTTTGATGAAATTCAGCATGCTAAACTTCAACATGAAGTAAACTAATGAATTCAGTAAAAAACTTCAGTTTGTATTGTGCTGAAGTTATTACAACCGTTACTAAAAAACTTCAGCTTGTCTTGTGCTGAAGGTTTTTCAAAAAGCTTTTTCTGATAAACTATTGAATACAGGAGAAAACTTCAGCATATAGAGAGCTGAAGTTTTTACAAATGAACTGATTAACTTCAGCTCTTGTGCTGAAGTTTTAAAAAGTTCATGACAAAACTATAGAATTAAGGGCAAAACTTCAGCATATGAGGTGCTGAAGATTTTACAAATGAACTAATTGACTTCAGCATCTTGTGCTGAAGTTTTTCATAAAGTTGTATTTTTTTTAACTTAGTTCAACATCTTGTGTTGAAGTTTTTCATAAAGCTCATGACGACTAAACTATAGAATCCAGGGATAAAAACTTCAGCACAATGGTAGCTGAAGTATTTAAAAATGAACTAATTTACTTCAACATCTTGTGTTGAATTTTTTCATAAAGCTCATGACGACTAAATTATCGAATCCAGGTATTAAAACTTCAGCATAATGGTTGCTGATGTATTAAAAAATGAACTAATTTACTTAAGCACAGTAGTTACTGAAGTATTAAAAATGAACTAATTTACTTCAGCATCTTGTGCTGAAGTTTTTCATAAAGCTCATGAAGACTAAACTATAAAATTGTCACGACCCCAGTTGGCCCTCCGTGAACATGTCGTGACGGCACCTAGTCCCTACAACTAGGTAAGCCTAACAATGCGGAAGATAAACCATAATTGCGGAAGAAAATAATTAAAACTAAACTAGTAAAATAAACAGCATTTAAGGTGCCGCTCGGCACATACAATAACAGCTCTCGAAGCTAACACAATTCCCAAAACCCGGAATCTCACAAATCACAAGCTAAGGGATACATAAGAAGCTCTAACTCAAGAATGTCTAAACAAAGGAAAAACACTGAAAGGTTACACTTATTACAGAAGGTAGAAAGTGACTCATCAGCCTGCGGACGTAGCAGATATACCTCGAAGTCTTTGTAGAAACGCCTCCTTCCAAGGCTGACAGAACTGAATGGGAGTACATGTATCTGCACAACAAAAATGTGTAGAAGAGTAGCATGAGCACACCACGGCGGTGCCCAGTAAGTATCAAGACTAACCTCGGTGGAGTAGTGACGAGGGACAGTCGAGACACCTACGTGTCAAATAAATAGTATAATCATAGGTACAACGGAAATGATATATAAATATGTAAAGACTGCACAAGATAACATTAATGCTACAATTCACCATAAGGGAGAAAAAACATTACGCAACAACGAGGAAATGATAAATGATTATACGTAATGACGGCAAAATCACAATCCAAATCCTAAGGTCACAACACAGTAAGGGGAAAACAAATCAATAACTCATAACCTACGATGATGTTCACATAAGGTCTTATTCAACTCTTTCCACAATCTTACCAAATCTCGGTCAAACCACAACTCACAAAACCCCAGCATGTGAAATCTAACATTTGGCATCCTGTGCCCCATCAGTCTCACAATCATGCTGACAACTAACTGGCTAACTAAGGCCACTCTCACATATATGATGGATAGGCGAGGGCGTACCTCCACCCTTAGAAAAATCAGGAGAAACTTCACCTCTAGTAGGAGTGTTCAACTACGTGTATGCTTGTGCAAGTGTTTTAACAAGAATTCTACCAGCTAGTAACACAAAAAGGAGAACGAACCGCACGTACGATGTTTCCTCACAACTTCCAAGCGATAAGGCTCGTACAGGTACGCAACCCACAAACAATATTAAACAACATAGGAATGCCTCCACAGGCCGTCACAATTCTTTACAACTAACCCCTGACATAGCCCACCTTATTTCGCCACGTGTGCAAATAACAATATAATGAGTCCCACCTTATTCCGCCTCACGTGCATCATAATGTTCCCACCTTATTCCGCCACATGCAACCCACATATAAGCATATAAACATATCCCCCCTTATTACGCCGCATGTGCAATACATCAATATCAACAATAGCACGGCAGAAACCTCATGCTTCACAATATCAACAACCGCACGGCAGAAACCTCGTGCATCACGATATCATCACTAGCACGACAGAAACCTCGTGCATCACAATATCATCACTAGCACAACAGAAACCTCGTGCATCACAATATCAACACTAGCACGGCAGAAACCTCGTGCATCACAATATCAACACTAGCACGGCAAAAATCTCGTACATCACAATATCAACACTAGCACGGCAGAAACCTCGTGCATCACAATATCAACAAGTACAACACAAAAAATGACAATGTTTACAAGAACAACACAAGGAAATCAACTCATGTGCCTCCATTCGCCAGGAGACGGTACAACTAGTTCACACGGAGTAACCATAACAAAGAATACTAAGCTTAATAAGAACAACGCAACAAAAGAGAATAATATGAAACAACAATTCCATAATACGTAGCTCCAGAACAAGGAAGTTAACAAATCAAATAATTTCAAGTAAGGAATCATCAACCAAACATAGAATATCTAACTTCTTTTACAGTTGGGCAAGTTGCGAAGAATGTACAATGATTTCAATTAAGGATGAGAAGAGGAAAGATAATTGTAACCTCCATTAAGACCAATTAATTACATGAGAGGTACTAATGATTTCCAATTAGAGACAAGCAATTACGAAAGATAACGCGACTATGGAAGGGTAGGGATCTTCAGTGAAACCAAGCAAGAGTCAATTAGGCGACAAGAATAATCCAAAAAGGGCAAACAATTTCCAAGTAAACACATGTAAAGGCAAAATTAATAACAGGGAACTCAATCATATCAAAAACAACTTCATACTCAGTAACTACAAGGAGATAAGAACCTAATAAGGGCAAATATTCCACAAATAAATTCGGGCATGCACTCGTCACCTCGCGTACAAGGAATACAATCAAAAGAGAAGACCCAAATCCTAAGGGGAAGTCCCCCACTCAAGTTTAGGCAAGATACTTACCTCGAACCGGCTCAAAATCAACTAGAAACCACGTTCTCGCCACGAGTACTCGACTCCAAATGGCCCAGATCTATTCAATCCAATTACATATCGTGAATAACATCTCAAGCAACTGATACTATGATTTAACTCAAATCTAAGACGCGAAATTAGGTAAAACCCAATAAGTTCCCCGAGCCTACGTCTCAGAATCGGGTAAAAATTATATTTTTCGGACACCCATTCACTCACGAGTCTAAACATATGAAAATCTCTCAAGTCGGAGGTCAATCGCCCACTCAAAACCCAATTTTAGAAAAACCTAAGTTCTACCCAAAACACCCAATTTCACCCATGGAAATCTTTGATTTTAAGTTGAAAACATGTTAAATGATGTTAATGATTGAAATAATTGAGTAAAAACCAACTTACAATTGATTTGAAAAAGTCTTGTTCTTGGAAAATCGCCCAAGTGAGTTTGTGTTTGAGAAAATATGAAAATGGAGTCAAAAATTCGGTTTAAGTGCATTGCAGGCCACTGGTTGGCTTCGCAAATGCGAACAGGTGCGAACCCTTCAGAAATTCCTAGATTTCGCATTTGCGATTCTTAAGTCGCATTTGCGACCTTAGGCATAAGAGGGGAGTTCGCATTTGCAATGGCAGATGTCGCATTTGCGAACCCATTGGTCGCATTTGTGATCAGGCTTGCCCAGACCCACCTTCGCATTTGCGATGATGGCCTCGCAAATGCGAAGCCTGCAGACCTCGGGGCTCCAAACCCACCCGAGCCTCGAGGCTCCAAACCAAATATACACACTACCTCAAAAATATCCTATGAACTTATCCGTGCGATCAAATCGCCAAAATAACATCATATACATCAAATTAATCCTCAAAATCCATGAATTCTAGCAAATTTCATAAAACATCAATTTTTTTCCATTTTAAGTCCGAAACACGACAAACGAGATCCATTTCCAACCAAACTGTATAGAAAGGACTTAAACCATATATAAGACTTGTACCGGGCACCGAAACCAAAATACGATCCCGATACCATCGTTTTCTAACCAGGTTTCATTATCAATTTCCTTAATTATTTTCAGAAAACAATTTTACTCAAAAATTCATTTCTAGGGCTTGGGACCTCGGAATTCGATTCCGGGCATACGCCCAAGTCCCATATTTTCCTACGGACCCTTCGGCACCCTCAAATCACGGGTCCGGGTCAGTTTACCAGAATGTTGACCAAAGTCAAATTTATTCATTTTAATATCAAAACTTAACATTTTTTCACAAAATTTCATATTTAAGCTTTCCGGCTACGCACCCGGACCGTGCACGCAAATTGAGGCAATCCTAAATGAGGTTTCCAAGGCCTCGGAAGCACGGAATGGATAATAAAATGGGTGATGAACCTTTGGGTCGTCACAAAAATCCAGTGATAAAAACTTCAGCACATTATGTGCTGAAATCTTTACAAATGAACTAACTTAGTTCAGCATCTTGTGCTGAAGTTTTTCATAAAACTCATGAAGACTAAACTATAGAATCTAGTGATAAAAACTTCAGCACATTACATGTTGAAGTGTTTACAAAATGGACTAATTTACTTTAGCATAAATTTTCATAAAGCTCATGACGACTAAACTTCAGCATATTTTTTTAAATTGATACTTATATTTTTAGAATTTACTAGATAGTTTTTTATCACCTACTTATCTTACATTTACATTTATTGTCTGAAAATTTATGAGGCTGAAGTTATTTTATTACTTTACAAAAAATGTGGACAGGCTGAAGTAACATTTACCACTTACTTGTTTTACCACCTACTTATCTTTTTACATTGAATTTCTCTGAACGTAAAACAGTAAAGCAGACCTGAAAAGTTACTTTTACATTTATTGATAATAAATTTATTAGGTGCACCCTTTGCTATATTAATAATCTCTTCACTTGAAAATTTTCATAGTTATCCTTAGACTTTTATCATATTTCTTTAAATTTATATTCATCCTNGTACCAATGTATAACCTTATGCAAAAGTGGGATCAAATAAAGGCTGATTGGGAAAGAATCAGACAAAGTTTATTGTTGATGAATCATTCCAGCACATGATTAACCTTGAACGTAGTTGTCAAGCTTATCCAAGCTCATTTGAGAAGGTTGTCTAGCAGAATAAAAGAATGTGTCATGTCTCCTATTTTCTAGTCATGGAGATATTCATTCCCCTGAGAGATCTTCGAACCTTAGATGACTCTCCATCAATAGCACCTACTCCTCTTCATTCCCCTATGTCTCGTGTCTATAATTTTCTAGTCATGTCTGATGTAAAAACCCTTAACTTTTTACATCAGAATGACATATCTTGGTTTCTACCACAAACAGCAAAAGCTTCCATCTTGTGAAGCAATAGTTGGTACAGGGAGTGATCAAAATATGTACGTCCATAGTAAAGTTTTGTCAAAAACAGCATTTGTGTAGCAAAAAAGGGGATATAGCTTTTCTGGTAAACTAGAATATAAGTCCAGGGCGAAATAGATGATCCCCCTTGTTGATGTTGTTGTTGTTGTTGTTGTTGTTGTTGTTGTTTTTGTGGTTGTTGTTGTTGTTGTTGTTGTTGTTGTTGTTGCTGTTGTTGTTGTTGTTGTTGTTGTTGTTGTTGTTGATTGTAATTTGTACTGAAAATAAAATGAATTGTGTGAATAATTTGATCTCTGTTTTTTAAATTTTTCTTGTATTTGCATTATCAAATACATTTGTCTATTTTGTCTTAGGTAAACAATATGCTGAAATTTTTTCAAATGAACTAATTGACTATAGAATCCAGGGACAAAAAGTGCAGCATAGGATATTAAAAAACTATCGAATCCAGGGATAACAACTTCAGCACAGTGGTTGCCGAAGTATTAAAAATGAACTAATTTACTTCAGCATCTTGTGCTGAAGTTTTTCATAAAGCTCATGAAGACTAAACTATAGAATCGAGTGATAAAAACTTCAGCACATTATGTGTTGAAGTCTTTACAAATGAACTAACTTAGTTCAGCATCTTGTGCTGAAGTTTTTCATAAACCTCATGAAGACTAAACTATAGAATCCAGTGATAAAAACTTCAGCATATTATGTGCTGAAGTCTTTACAAATGAACTAATTTACTTCAGCATTTTTCATAAATTCTCATGACGACTAAACTTCAGCATTTTTTTTTAAATTGATACTTATCTTTTTGCATTTACTAGTCACTTTTTGTCTTTTATCATCTACTTATCTTACATTTACATTTATTGTCTGAAAATTTATGAGGCTGAAGTTAAGTTTTGTAAAATTTATATTCATCCTTAGTCTTTTATCTTTTTTTGAAGAAAGAATGTCTGGTGCAAGCGGAAGTAGGAAGCTTTCAATGGAAGAAATTATGCAGAAGTGGTTTGTACTTCAGCAATATATAAAAGAGTGCNAAAAATGAACTAATTTACTTCAGCATCTTGTGCTGAAGTTTTGTAAAATTTATATTCAGCGTGTTTCTTCGAATATGGATGAGTTGCTGGAGAAGATAAGCAAGTTGTTCTATTATGCCCAATTTGTTTACATCGACTGCATTTGGTAGACATCCATGGTATTGATTCAGTCGCTGGCATATGCCTCTTCTTTTGTCTTCTTCCTTGTAAAATCTCCACATCGGGAGGTTTTGTGATCTCAGATTATACATTTGGTGGAATATCCCATGATTTTTTATCTCCCACAGTATTCACATGTCCTTATATGTTTTGAGCCATGTTTCCTTTGAATACCAATTTGAGCAGTAATCGGATTTTTGCAAATATCTCTTAGTAATAGCAGCAATTGCATGTGGACAGGGCAATTCATCAAGTTGAAATTCCAAGCAGTCACAAGTTCTCCTTTTTAAGTCCACAATGAATTCGATTCCTTCACTATTTATTCTAAACAACATTGAATCAAGGTTGAACACCTAAGAAGGAATAGAAAATATTAGTGTATTATTGATTCAAAAAGAAAAAGTATGAAGTATTTTATATGTAAGCAGTAAATCACTGCTGCAGATATAAAAAGCAGAAGTAATTATGCTGAAGTTTTTCAAAAAGATCATGACCACAAAACTATAGAATCCAGGAAAAAACTTCAGCACATGGTGTGCTGAAGTTTTTACAAGTGAGCGAATTAACTTCAGCATCTTCTGCTAAAGTTTTTCATAAAGCTCATAACTTCAGCATGATGGGTGCTGAAGTTTTTATAAAAAGCTCATGATGACCAAACTATAGAATCTAGGGACAAACTTCAGCTAGTATAAAGTTTTTTATATGTAAGCAGTAAATCACTGTACCAGATATAAGAAGCAGAAGTGATTATGCTATAGAGAAAACATGCTGAAAGTAAATCCTGAAGTTAATAAATATACTCACAATCATTTTGCAAGCCAAGTCCATCTTCTTAGTCATCTCTTCTTCTGCCCATATTGATACTTTGTAAAAAGTTTCATTTGCTTTTTTCCTCCGTTCGTAAAACCACTCTCCCAACTTTTCTTGGATGTAATCTAACATTCTTAAAATAGGCATTTCTCTCGCTTTTAGTAACACGAAATTCATTGATTCTATAATGTTTGTTGTCAGCATATCATACCGTCGTCGTGGGAACCACGATCGAGCCCATATTTCTGGAGGCTCTTCCATTATGTAATTGTATATTTTCTTGTCAACACTTTTGAGTTGGGACATTAACTTATTAAAATCTTTACGTTTGTATAATCTTGCAGCGCTTTGAAAAAGATTTATTACCATGGCTTTTGCATGTCTTTGCTTTAAATTTTTCTCAAAGTGATAGAGGCAGATACCATGGTGAGCTTCAGGATAAACTTTTCTAATCCCATTTGCAATCGACTGGTTTCTATCTGACAAGAAAACCAGTTCATGACGGACTTGAATTGCTTTTCTCATTTCTCCAAAGAACCAAATGTATGCCTCATTGTTTTCTGATTCTGCTACACCAAAATATAGAGGAAATATTTGATTGTTTGCATCCTTTGATACATCAACAAATAGAATGCCACAATATTTTGACTTTAAAAATATTGCATCTACTGCAATAACAGGTCTACAGTAGGACCAACCAGCTATTGATGTTGCAAGAGCAAAGAACATGTAAAAAAACTTATACAGTGAAACACAAAAAAACAAATCATAAGGTGTGAAGTTTAACTTCAGGCTGATGGTTAGTATTTGTTTTGCTTACCAATTCTGCTCATCTCTTTTTATGCTTGTGTACGTTCCTGGGTTTCTATGCACCATCATGTGTAGGTATGAAAGAAGAATCTGGTAGTTCTCTTCCGGTGTTCCCCTTATGAAAGCAATAGCTTTTTCAATAGCACGCCATTCCTTGTGATATCCAATGTCAATTCCAAATTTCTTTTTCATTTCTTTTTCTACAAAGGCTGGTGTAACCTTGATATTTAGCTTAAAGTGTATATGTTTCTATGTATATCGCGTCGTGTTTTACTTTTTTTTCATGAGTTTTAGGTGTTAAATGTGATAATTTATATTAATTTGAAGTGTTTTTATGTCTAGGAACGATTCGGGGTCATTCGGGGGCGAAACGCGTGAAATTTGAGCCAAAACGGACGAAAACGCAAAAACCGGGCAAGTTGGAAATTTTGGGTGCCACAGGCAGTGCCCAGCCCTACCCGTGACGCTGGAGGCAGTACATAAAAATGGTTCAGTGCCCTGGTGAGCGCCCGGCGCTAGCCAGGGTGCCGGTGACGAGTTTTTTGACCCATTTTGCCCGGGACACGGTTATTTCGGCCCTAAACCTACCCAACACGTATAAAAGCAAGTCTAAGCTTATTTTCGGACGTATTCATGCCACTTTGGAGAGAAGATACACACGGGATCAGTAGGGAGCAAAGTATTTCTCAGTTTCTTCATCTTATTCTAGTATTTTCAATTTATGCAACACTTATGCAATTGTTTGATTTTAGAATGAGTGGCTAAACACCCATTGTTCTGGGGTTGTGGTTTAGCCATAAATATTGTTATTCGACATTAACTTAACCTTGATTATAGTTCACTCAATATATGGTTGTTTCTTCAATTCTGCGTTTAATTGCTTAATTGTCTGGCCAGCAGTTAGGTTCTATATACTATGTTATGCTTGGGAAAGTCGTATATAGATTAGAGAAGAATTGAAGAGAGCGCAATATTAACCCTTCAGGGGAGCGGATTTGTGGTTAGGATAAGAATATACCTAGTCACCGTGCTTAATTAACATCGTAATCTTAGTTCGTTCTNACTCAATATATGGTTGTTTCTTTCTTCAATTCTGCGTTTAATTGCTTAATTGTCTGGCCAGCAGTTAGGTTCTATATACTATGTTATGCTTGGGAAAGTCGTATATAGATTAGAGAAGAATTGAAGAGAGCGCGATCTTAACCCTTCAGGGGAGCGGATTTGTGGTTAGGATAGGAATATACCTAGTCACCGTGCTTAATTAAACATCGTAATCTTAGTGCGTTCTAATAGATTAATTTCATAGGAATATAGGCGTTAATCTATTGAGAATAGGTGAGTAGTGCTTCGGGAGAAGGCTATGAGAGCGTTCATCGATTAATTAGCAACCATGAGTGAATTATATGAAAGGGATATTTAATTAGAATGCAATACGAGTGGTGAATTGATCACAACCCTGGAATATTTATCTCTACTGAATACACAACCATACTCTCGTTACTTGATAATTAGTTCTTTCATAGAATCGTAGTATAAAATAGTTGCATTCCTGGATTATATTTTGGCTTGATTAAATAATAATTAAAGTGATTTGGCAAGTATTTTACACAAGTCCCTGTGGGTTCGACATTCGATTTAACATTATATTACTTGCTATGACCACGTATACTTGCGTGTGCGTTTGGGACCAACAAGTTTTTGGCACCGTTGCCGGGGACTTGAATATAGACTACTTTCTAGTTTTTGCTTTAATTGTTTATTTTTTCCAGTCTAACATACTTGATTGTTACTCTAATCTCATGAACACGTTTATTGAATGTGAAGGGTCAGAAGCCAGGACAGACTTGACGGCTTTGACCCCGAACCTGAGAGAACATTTCACAGGAGGTTGAGAGAAGCAAGAGATACAGACAATATTCAAGACCTCATCCAATTTCCTATGAACATGGCAGAGGAACAACACATGGATGTTCAGGAGGTAGCAATGCCCAATATTGCTAATGTTACTTCCAGCATCGTGAAGCCCAGAATCACTAGGCACTTTGAGCTGAAACAGAGCATGATCCAGCTACTTCATGCAAACGGGCAGTTTTTGGGTCTTCCACACGAGGATCCACAGCAGCACATTCTGAACTTCTTGGAGATTAGTGATTCCAGATTATGTGAGGCTCACGCTTTTCCCATTCTCTCTATTGGGCGAACCAAAGCGATGGCTGAAGGAAAAAACAGCTAATTCCATTACAACATGGAACGATTTGGCGAGAAAATTTCTGGTAAGGTTCTTCCCTTCAGGAAAGACTACAAAGATCAGAAGTGAGATAGTCTCCTTTAGACAGAAAACGGGTGAATCTTTATATTCAGCATGGGAAAGGTTCAAGGGGCTACTCAGAGAGTGCCCTTATCATAATCAGACAAACGAGGTGTTAGTTCACACTTTCATTGAGGGGATCCATCTCAAACAAAAATTGTGGTAGATGCAGCAGCTGGAGGTCAGGTATTGGAGAAGAATTATGATGAAATATTTGCATTATTGAATAAATTCTCCAAAAGCAATCCAGACTGGCAAGGTGAGATGGGAAGGAATGTGGTTCAAAAGTCACCAGGGGTTCTTGAATTAGATGTTGTATCAGCATTGTCAGCTCAAATCTCTACATTGACTAACCAAGTCAATCAGATGAACCTGACCATTAGCAAGCAACAGTTTCAACCACTGCAACAGGCCCAACTAGTGCAACAGATTCAGGTATTTTGTGAAGTCTGTGGAGAGGGTCACATGAGCAATCTATGCCCAACAAATCTAGAGTCTGTATATTTTGTGGGTAATGTAAATCGAGGACAAACAAATCAGTATGGGGACACTTACGATCCCAACTGGAGGAACCACCCAAATTTCTCTTGGGATGGAAATCAAGGCAATCATAATCAGTATCGGCCTCAAGCACCTCAACAACAATACAGACCACCTCAGGATGAATAATCAGCTAGCTTTGAGGAGATTATGAAGAGAATGATGAATGACCAACTTGCTTTCAATCAGAAAATAATGGTTGATCACCAGGCCCAAGCAGCAATAATGAGAAACTTGGAACGTCAATTGGGGCAACTTGCCCGCTCCCAAAATACCAGACCAGTAGGAGCTCTTCCTAGTGATACTGAGCCTAATCCTAAGGCTCAAGTCAATGCAATTACCTTGAGAAATGGAATAATACTAGAATAAGCTCGATAAACAAAGAAGAATATAGCTCATCCCGAAGGAGAATTAGTTCCCAAGCCAGTTGAGGGGAATGAGAAAGATGATAAAGGACCCGATCCAGTAATTGAAACAACGCCACCACCTCCGTTTCCACAAAGACTGCAGAGGCAAAAATATGATGCTAAGTACAAGAGATTCCTAGATATGTTGAGCCAAGTGAGTGTGAATTTGCCTTTGGTGGAAATTTTGCAAGAAGTACCTAAGTATGCGAGGTATCTCAGAGATATTGTGGCAACTAAACGAAGACATGCAGAGTTCGAAACAGTTGCACTTACTGAAGAGCGCAGTGCCAGAGTTCAGAGTAAACTTCCTCTTAAGTTGAAGGATCCTGGGAGTTCCACAATTCCTTTTTCTCTTGGAAAACAAGAAGTTGGTAGAGCCCTGTGTGATTTAGGGGCTAGTATAAATTTGATTCCATCTTGTTTGTTCAAGAAACTCGGATTGGGGGTTCTTAGACCTACCACAATCACCTTACAATTACCAGATAGGTCGCTAATTATGCCGGAAGGAATTATTGAGGATGTGCTAGTTCGAGTGGGAAATTTTATTCTTCACGCTGATTTTATTGTGCTTGATTACGAAGCAGATGAGGAAGTGCCCATTATTTTGGGGCGACCATTCTTAGCTACTGGTGGAGCAATTATTGATGTGAGGGCAGAGAAGTTAAAAATGAGAGTTGACGACAAGGAGGTCACTTTTAATGTGTACAAGGCACTTAAACTCCCGAAGCATTATGAGGACCTGTGCATGATTACTGTGGTCGATGTGAAGGGGATAGAGCAAAGTCCGTATGTGAATGGCAGTGATCCAAAGGAGATGATGTTGCAAGCTGAGGGTGTAATGATAATTGAGAAAAGAGCCAGAGATGAAAAAGGAGACCCTTTAAGAGCGCGCAAAAAGGCTAGGCTTCATGGGAGAAAGAAGAAGAGAAAGCGCGCAGCCTGAGCAAAGTAGCAGAGTCGTGCCACGACTATAAATAAGGTGCTTGTTGGGAGGCAACCCATCCTGTATATCTTTTAATTTTTTTTATTTTTTTTAGTATTGAGTTTTGTGTTGTTTTTATTTTGCAGAGTAGGGGAAGTCTGAGTACCCAAAGTTGAAGCTAAGGGGCATGTTTGAGCTTAAGTGTGGGGTCATCCCGACTCTAAAGATTGAGAATCATGTACGAGCTAGGCCCGAGAGGGTCTCAGGGAGTATTTCTTACCCTTGTTTTAATGTTTTTATTTGTGATCATGCATCGAGGACTATGCATAACATAAGTGTAGGGTAGGGAAACTACTTTCTGAGGTGTAATTGTAAAATTATTATTTTTTTAGAAAAATCTTGTACTTTTCCCAACGATGGATCTGTTGGACAATTTTCTTGAGGGATAAAGTCCGATTTAAAAATGCCAAAAAGATTTTTTTTATTTTTTGTAGGATAGTTAGGTAGTATCCCTTGGTTTTTCTTTGGGAAACGATTCTTTTACAAGGGTGTAACTTGAACCGGATACTTTAAATTATTATTTTTAGAGTAGTTAGGAAGAAACTGAGTTACTCTTAGAAATATCCTATGACATGTTTGCTGCCGGCATATTGGGTTATGACATACATTCTGTTTTTCCTTGTATTTGGGTTGACTTGTGATGCCGGAGAAAATAAATAACCTATTTTGTGATACCTTAGCTCAGTTGCTTGACTTGTATGCTGCATAGTGTGATATTGCTTAATTCTCTCAATTTTGTGTGCTTACTTGACTTGAGAGTTGAACAAAACCGTTGTGATTGAGTCATGTGCAATGTGTGAATGAGGTGTAGTGATTTTCTATGTTGTCTTGTGTAGTCTAGAGCTTTCCCCGTGTGTTAATCGAAGCGAAATTGTAGGTTATGCTAGTCTAGGGGATGACGTAGGTATTTTTTTTGTTTGATCATGGATGTGCTTGTCACATAAGAATTAAATTTTCCATTGTTAGCCCCTTTGAGCCTTTAGACCTTTTCTTTGGTACCCACATTACAAGTCGTACCCCTATTTTGTTCTTAAATTGAGATTTTTGCACCTTTTCCTCCTAAGGCACTTAGTCGCTAAAAGAAGTAAGGTGAGATATTGGGGAGTAGATTTTGAGTGGAGCCATGGAAAGGCCTGTTAGTGCACTAAAAATTGTATTTAAAAGTCACTAGCCATTGAATCTTCATGTATGGAGTGTGTGTAGGAACGAAAAAAATAATAGTAAAAGTATGTACAAAAAGATACACACCTCCAATTTTTATTAATTTGTGCTAGTGAAAACATAGAAGTGCTTAATTAAAAAAAGGGCTATGTTGAATATGAATTGTGGCAAGGGAATTTGTTGAGAAGAATATGTGTTGATTTGTGAAGGTAGTGTATTAAAGTGTTTAGGAGGGTTAGTCACTATTCCTAAATATATCCTATCCGCCCCTTAGCCTACATTACAACCTTAAAAGTCCTAATTGATCCTATATTTGGCTAATTTGAATTAGTGGAGATCTACATTACGGGCAAGCTTATGGTACGACCAGGGGATGCATATGAATTCTTTGTGAGAGTGAGTGAATTTATTCAATTGTGTGATGTCCTTAAATTATGTTCAAAAGCATATTTGAATGTGTGGACTAGTTATATTCACTCTTTTGTTGTTGGTGAGGGCACATGATCTCATGAACGATTGGTAATATTGTAAACTTTATTGTTGGGTAGGTGCGTGAATTAAGAGGGCTTAGTGGTTTCAAGTTGACTCTTGAGTTTGGATGGTTGCAATTAGGTTGTTGGTTTGATTGATTTAATTGTTATACTTGGACATGTTTAAAGAAGGGGAAGAATGTGAAATTTTGTATGCTCATACTTGATTGCCAGTATCGATCATAGTTAAGGGGTAAGGTGTGTGATCGAAAATTAAAATACTCCTTGATAATGAACTTGGTACGTGTTGAAGGGTGGTAGATTGTCTCATTGCTCGAGAACGAGCAAGAGTATAAGTGTGGGGTGTTGATATTTAGCTTAAAGTATATATATTTCTATGCATATCGCCTCGTGTTTTAATTTTGTTTCGTGAGTTTTAGATTTTAAATGTGATAATTATATTAATTTGAAGTTTGTTTATGTTTAGGAATGATTCGGGATCAATCGGGGGCGAAACGCGTGAAATTTGAGCCAAAACGGACGAAAACGCAAAAACCGGGCAAGTTGTCAATTTTGGGCGCCACAGGCAGCGCCCAGCCCTACCTGTGGCGCTGGAGGAAGTGCATAAAAATGGGTCAGTGCCCTGGTGGGCGCCCGGCGCTAGCCAGGGCGCCGGTGACGAGTTTTTTTACCCATTTTGCCCGGGACACGGTTATTTTGGCCCTAAACCTACCCAACACGTATAAAAGCAAGTCTAAGCTTATTTTTGGAGGTATTCATGCCACTTTGGAGAGAAGATACACACGGGATCAGTAGGGAGCAAAGGATTTCTCAGTTTTTTCATCTTATTCTAGTATTTTCAATTTATGCAACACCTATGCAATTGTTTGATTTTAGAATGAGTGGCTAAACACCCATTGTTCTGGGGTTGTGGTTTAGCCATGAATACTGTTATTCGACATTAACTTAACCTTGAATATAGTTCACTCAATATATGGTTGTTTCTTCAATTCTGTGTTTAATTGCTTAATTGTCTGGCCAGCAGTTAGGTTCTATATACTATCTATGTTATGCTTGGGAAAGCCGTATATAGATTAGAGAAGAATTGAAGAGAGCGCGATCTTAACCCTTCAGGGGAGCGGATTTGTGGTTAGGATAGGAATATACCTAGTCACCGTGCTTAATTAAACATCGTAATCTTAGTGCGTTCTAATAGATTAATTTCATAGGAATATAGGCGTTAATCTATTGAGAATAGGTGAGTAGTGCTTCGGGAGAAGGCTATGAGAGCGTTTATCGATTAATTAGCAACCATGAGTGAATTATATGAAAGGGATATTTAATTAGAATGCAATACGAGTGGCGAATTGATCACAACCCTGGAATATTTTTTTCTACTGAATACACAACCATACTCTCGTTACTTGATAATTAGTTCTTTCATAGAATCGTAGTATAAAATAGTTGCATTCATGGATTGTATTTTGGCTTGATTAAATAATAATTAAAGTTATTTGGAAAGTAGTTTACACAAGTCCCTGTGGGTTCGACATTCGATTTAACATTATATTACTTGCTACGATCATATATATTTGCGTGTGCATGTGGACCAACAAACCTCTATCTTTTTGTCTCGTACATGTTCTAAAATTTGTTCACTTATAAAATTTGATGTAGCATGCTTCTGATCTTATTTTCTTGCATCAATTGAGCATTCATGGTTGTTATGATATTTTATCACCCTAAAAAGTGTGGAATTTTTTATTTTGGTAGCACGCACAATCCAATCACATTGCTCCTCAATGCATTTCAGCTCATATCTTTTTGAACATGATCTAACAGCTATGAATTCAATCTTTTGGGTTATCTCCAAGTTGTAGAAAAATTTAGTTATATTTTTCTTGTTCTCAAAAATTGATCATACTCTTACTTCCTCAGGCAGTGCATCATGCCTAAGTATTTTACATGGTGGAGATTCTATCAGCTTTCCCCTCACTCTTTTTCTTGATTTCTTAGAGGCACTAGAAGTTTCAGCAATTTCATCAATTGTATCTGATGTTACCGATATTAATTCCATATTTTCTTCATCTTCGTTGTTGCTTATTATTGCAGAAGCTAGCAAAAAAATTTGTTGGTTATGTGTTGGTTGTCAATTTGCATTATTATCTGCCATTCTTCTTCTTGCTCATTTACAAACTGATATGAATTTATTGGAGGAGGGGGTGATTGTTGTAGCATTCTATATTCTGAAACAGATGTAATATTAGAAAGTTGTTACTCGTTGTCTACTACCATTATTGGTTGCCCTAGATCATGTTGATAATCACTAAATTGTTCTGAAGCTGCTATACTGTCAAGAGATTGGTTGAATGTTGCAGAATGTTGTATTTTTTCGACGACAAAATGACAATTCTTGTAGACTGAATCAGTTGTGAGCAAATGTATACAAGTACTGTGTTCTTCATCTGAAGTTACAAGCATACATTTGTTTGTATTTAGTTTGATATCAAACCATATCTTTACGGAATATCTGCTTGAATCAATATTTGTAACTTCACTAATTTTTTTCAGGAAAGAATTGAATGATACTTGTTTATTAATAAGAACAAACTCTGTATCATGATCCAAGTATTTGAAGTCAGTAGTCCACCTCCCATTGAAATTAAGCACAACGCAAACTGAACTCATCCTAGAGAAGCATGTTTAGTGTCAAGTATTAGCATAAGAATTTAATTATGAAAAAAAGCTGAAGTTTGAGAAAATGAACAATAGAACAAAGCTCATGAAAAAGCTGATTAATGTAGGACAAAAGTTAAGCACAAACTATATTTAACTTGAGCATGCAAGAGAAAATTACATAGCGCAGGAGAAAAACTTCAGCACATTCAGTGCTGAAGTATTAGAAAATGAACTAAAAAACTTCAGCATATTTGTGCTGAGGTTTTTGGAAAAGGTCATGACAAATCTATTGTATCCAGGAGAAAAACTTCAGCATATTTGTGCTAAGGTTTTTGGAAAAGGTCATGATAAAACTATTGTATCCAGGAGAAAAACTTCAGTACATTCAGTGCTGAAGTATTAGAAAATGAACTAAAAAACTTCAGCATATTTGATTTGAGGTTTTTGAAAAAAGTCATGACAAAACTATTGTATCCAGGAGAAAACTTCAGCATCTATGGAGCTGAAATATTAGCAAATGAACTAAAAAACTTCAGCATATTGTGTTGAGGTTTTTGGAAATGGTCATGACAAAACTATTGTATCCACGAGAAAACTTCAGTATCTAAAGAGCTGAAGTATTAGAAAATGATCTAAAAAACTTCAGCACAAGATGCTTAAGTTTTTCTTTGAATGTTTTTCTGCGCTTTTTTTAATATTATTTTTCTATAAAGTCAAAAAAATACCTTAATAAAAGAAAAAGGTTTTAAAAAAACTCATCAAAAAATTATAGAACACAGTACATAACTTAAGCATATTATAGTGCTGAAGTTTAGCCAAAAAAACAAATTGTTTAGCAAATAAAGCAAAAAATTCATCCTAAATTTTTTCTAAATAAACCAAAAATTTTAGCAAAAACTAGAGCATGTTATGCAGTCCAAAACTACAGCATCTCAGGTATCATGAACATCAATCAGATTCGAAAACTTACAATTTGAATTTTTGAATTTGAGTATGGTTCAAATTTCTGGTTTGGGAGAGGAAATCTGAGAAGAGTCAGAGTGATGGAAGAGGATTGGTAAAGTGTTTTGTGCGTGATTCAAATTTTTATATAAATTTGAATGTTTTATACGAGAAGAGACAGAGTGTTTTGTGCGTGATTTTTATATATTTTGTCAGGAATAGAATAATCATATTAGTGCAGATCTTTTATTAGACGGTTACCAAATCAATAATTTTTAAAAATAGGATATAAGTTAAAAGGTGTCCGTTGCAAATCGCCTAATAACAGCGAACAGCGGGTCGGGACATGAAAAGCCCCAAAAGAGAGAGGAGGAAGGAAGAAAACATGAGCAAAAACCAAAAAGGAAGAAAATGGCGGCAATTGTATGCTACGGTCCTCTAATTGACCTCTCTAAAGCAGCAGTTCACATCGGCGAGTACGTCCAGCTGCTCGTTTTGGTTCACAATATCACCCCAGTTCAGGTACTTTCACTTTCTCTCTATTGTTTATTCATGGCCTTAGGTACTTAGGATGAGTTGGTTAATTTACTGAATTATATATTTATTTATTTATTTATTTATTTATTTATTTTGCAGTACAAGTTATGGAGAAAAGGTGGAGCAGAGGTTATTAGGACGGACATACAGGTGGGCGATGACTCCCGCCCTTTTTTTCCTGTTTCAATTTGGCAGAAACATTTGGCCTCCAAATTTGTTGCTGGCGATGTCATTTTGCTTCAAAGTAAGTTTTCTTTAGTTATATTTCAGAAAGAAAAAAAAGGTTTACCACTGCATCCACTATTCTGTTTTTGTTTTTTTTACCATGAGTGGAGAATTAGTATAGATAATATAGTTTTAAAATATTCAACAATATATATATATATATATATATATAGTTCAATTCAAAAACAATGACAGTGCTCGCTACCAACTAATTTGCTCTATCCAAGATTGTAATTTTTGTCGCAATTTGTCGCCTGTGGCATATTTTACCACTGAACATATAAACAGCAAACACGAATAAAGATGGCATTTGGATTTCATTAATAAACTCACAAGAAGCATAAACGACAATAGGCAGGCTTTCTTATTGATTTACGAACATCACTTTGATAGCAAGTTTCATTTTGCAGTCTTGAATTCGATTGTGGTGTAATTGGTGCTCACTGCTCGGTCATTGCCTTAAAGGATCTTCTGAATTGATTAACTCATATAGCTTTCTTTCCTCTCTGCCTCTTACTTACATGGAATCTGCTATATTTGTGTTTGTTGAACTGGTTTATCTGCTGATAAGTATTATCTAATTACTGTTGAATATGTGTTTTGGGTGTTCTAAACTTTGGTTTCCAAATAATATTGATGCTCCAGAGGTAATGTATTTAATATTCTTTTCAATTTCAGATGTTAAGATTACAAGAGTTGGCGGATTAATCGAGGCTAGAACTGTACATTGCTCAACCTTGCAATGTGTAGTCCGTTCATACAAGTCACTTGTTTCTAAAGGTTCTCTATCTATCTATCTATCTATCTATCTCAGACACTCTTTAGCTATTAGAAGTACACGATTGAGTTTGATGAATTCATGAGGCTGTTATGCATTGTCTTTGGTAGATATGATCTGGCTTTGGAGTATCGTTGATACATTACTGGACACTCAATTTTGTAAACTACTCTTTGCAGATAAGCGGCTCGATTAAAGTTTTCCTGGGGCAGACCTCGCTAAGATATTGATTATTTTCTTTACAGGTGGAGACGAGTTGTTGCACAGCTGTCGAATTGGTGTGGCAGCAAAGGATAAGCTTCTGAAAATTGTTAGATGGCTACAGCAGGGGGCTGCTGTTGAATTAAACAACCATCAGGTTTCCTCTTTCTCTTGGAACTTCCGTGCTAATTTTCAGTTGTGAACACTTGAGTAGAGACTAAGAGTTTATTTAACGAGCAGCCTCTTCTCCTTCTCAAATTTATTTCTTCCCTATGCACGTTGAGATGTAGGGGGTTTCTCTTTTTCTCCTTAATCAGTCTCCACATTGATGAAAACCAAAATTTGGATGTATGTATGCAATAGAAGAGTTATTTTAGACTCCCATGTCCTCTGTTATGTAGTTCAGGGCTGCTTTATCTTGCACCAACCAATAAGTGCCTTTCATCTTTATTTAATTAATGAATTAACTGTGGGTGAATTACGCGGACCTCCACTCTAGTTTAGTGAAACTAAATGGACATCCCCTATATCTAAAAACTTTCCTCTAGTCTAGTGCTTCTTATAGAAAGTTTCCATGTCTCTACTAGGACACTAAAAGTCAATGATTTAATAAATATGTTTTGAATTATTTGCTCCTATTTTGTTTCAATTGCTATTATATCTTCCCAGAAAATAAAGGAAAGAGTAATTTGAATATTTTTTAATTTTAGCTTAGCTATAAAAATGCTTATGACAAAGTCCCAAGAGAGGTCCTATGGAGATGTTTGGAGGCTAAGAGCGTGCTTGTAGACATGTATGATGGAGCTAAGACACGGGTTAGGACAGTAGGAGGAGACTGAGTACTTCCCGGTTGAGATGGGGCTGCATTAGGGATCAACACTTAGCCCGTTTTTGTTTTCCTTGGTAATGGACGCTAGGGGTGTACATAGGTTGGGTTGGTTCGGATTTTTCAATTATCAAACCAAACCAATGGTGTCGGGTTTTTATATTTATAAATCAAACCAAACCAAACCAAACCAACAAAGTCGGGTTTTTCAATCTCGGTTTTTCTCTGATTTTTCGGGTTTTCAGGGTTTTTTTGGTTAACTCTTCATATCATAAAATATCTAACTTGTGCTCCAAATATTTCTTAAATCCTAGTAAAATACAACAATTTAATGATTTTTCAAGAAACTAACACAATAATATGTGATAAGTCATAGCATTATACTACAATATTCAATAACAAAGATAAAATAGTAAAATTACATAGAACAAATATTGCTAATTAATAAGCCATAATGAAAATTAACATAATCTAAAAATACTATATAGCTCATGCTAAAATAAGTAGCTAATAAGTACTAATATTAATTACATAACTAAGCACTAAAGAAAAAGATAAACTAAGTTATGCATTTTCATTATAAACCAATATAAAACTAAAATAATTATCCAACACTATCGTCATTCCTAGTATGAATTGAATTTCTTTGTTAGCATTAGTATTGACTTGAACTTTGTTTGAATTACTATATTTATGGGCTTTAAAATTTATTTACCATTCAAGAATATTAAGTTTAAACTTGAGATAATACGTTAAAAGATAAAACTGTGAAAAAGTTTAAAAAATATTTATAAATTACATTACAATAAATATTTATATGTATAAAATCTTATTAAAAATTATATAAATGTACTATCGGGTTTGTTTGGTTTCGGTTTAACTTTGTTTAGTTAAAATCAAACCAAACCAAGTATGGTCGAGTTATATTTTCCAATACCAAGCCACATCAGATTTTTTCGGTTTGACTTGGATTATCGGTTTGGTGCAGTTTATCGGTTTTCTTTGTACGCCCCTAATGGACGCATTGACGCAACACATTCAAGGGGAGGTGTCTTGGTGCATGTTATTTGCAGATGTCATAGTCTTGATTGATGAGACGCGAGGTGGTGTTAACGAGAGGCTGAAAGTCTGGAGACATAACCTTGAGTCTAAGGGTTTCAAGTTGAGCAGGACCAAGACAGAATACGTGCAGTGCAAATTCAGCGGCGTTACCCAGGAAGCGGACGGAGATGTGTGGCTTGATATGCAAGTCATCGTCGGGAGAGAGAGTTTCAAGTTCGGGTGTCTATACTTCAGAATGATGGGGAGATTGATGCGGATGTCGCATATCGTATTAGAGTAGGGTGGATGAAGTGGAGGCTCGCTTCCAATGTCTTGTGTTATAAGAATGTGCCGTTGAGACTTAAGGGTAAGTTTACAAGGTAGTGGTTAGACCGACTATGTTGTATGGAGCAGAGTGCTGGCCTGTCAAGAACTCCCATGTCCAGCGGATGAAAGTAGCTGAAATGAGGATGTTGAGATGGATGTGTGGGCATACTAGGTTAGATAAGATTAGGAATGAAGTTATTCGGGACAAGATGGGGTGACCCATGTGGAGGAAAGGATGCGTGAGGCGAGGCTGATATGGTTCGGGCATGTTAAGAGTAGAAGCACAGATGCCCCAGTCAGTAGGTGTGAGAGGTCGGCCTTGGGGGTATGAGGAAGGGTAAAGGTGCCGAATTAGGGAGAGGTGATCAGGCGGGACATGGCGCAACTTGAGCTAACCGAGGACATGACCCTGGATAAGAGAGTGTGGAGGTTGAGGATTAGGGTAGAAGGTTATTAGGTAGTCGTGTGTTTCCCTTTGTCTTCATTAGCTCGATAGTATTAGTGTTAGTATGGTACCCTTTTATCCTGAGTTTGCTATTATCGCATATCTTGTTCCGTTATTACTTGACATCATTACTTTCTTAGTTTGCTATCAGTACTCCATTCATACTCTCTATTGCTAGTTCTCTAAATATATTGTCTTGCTATTACTTGCTATTGGTACTTCTTTCATATTCTTCATTGCCATGTTGAATTATACCTCTTCTGATGGAAGAAACCTATGGCTTTTAAATGGCTGTTATTGCTCATAAATATATACAATAATCACATTATATACGATATTCCGCACTTTATGGGTGTTGACACAAGTAGGCATAGGCCAAGACAAGACACCTTCCTTCACTCTGCAATAGCCCGACAACTCTTCTCTTCACAAGTAGGCTTGGCGCAACGCTTAGTCGATTTTCAAAGCTTGAAAAGATGCAAGAAGACTGACGAGGCGCTGGAGTGAAGTCATTCCCGGGTGGGAATGGCGAACGGAGTTGGACTACTATGCGCATTCTATCAGCTTGGAATGGACATAGATCCTTCCGCCTATCCGGAGTGTTGGAAATATAGCAATGTTTTTTGTATTTCTTATTACCCGATCATTGGAAGCAATCTTCACTGGCACAAGGATCTCCTCACAGCAACCTCCACTACGCTCTTTAGGAAGGCAGTAAGAACAAGATTCCATAGAGAAGCGCCATCAAAAACAGAAGCCAGCCAGTTCCAGCAGAGTCAAAGTCAAATAAGAAGGGAATGTATTTTCTTAATGCTACTTTTCAAGATCGTTTGATATCCATATGACGGTGATAGGTGCATGCGCATGTATTAATTCACATCTCTTGTCAAGTGTTGCAGTAACGATATTTGTTGATCGGCTTGCTTTATGAAATATATGAATGTTGGCTTCATGTATTTGCAGCGGAAACAGCCATCAATAAATTGGAAAGTGCACGAAGAGACAAAATCTCAGGGTTGTGTCTCTCTTAAAGATTTATCTAATCTTCCTGATTCCTCCAAGGTAACCTTGTATGCATCTGTCGGTGAAGTATTTCTGCCAATTACGTGGAGACTTCTTCCTGAATCGGCTACTGAAAGCATGTTCATTAGTAAGAGACTGTACGTGCACTCAGATTGTGACGTGGCTGACGATCTAATTACTGCTGGCTGCCATCTCTGTGGTACTCCTTTAAGTTACGAAACTAGGTAAGTGGAAAAGCTTAACCAGTCCTCTTTTCATATCTATGCTGATGATATGCCTATAACATTTAGCAACAGCTGTATCGTCGTGGTTTGCAACAGTTCAGGCAGTGTTAAAAATGCCGCATCACTCTATTGTCAGGAGAGCTCCAATCACCTTCATGTTGTAAGCACGATATATCGGCCTTTCATGGTAAGATTTTCTTTTCAATTGGTAACATTCTTTTTTCTTGTAAAATTAGCTCCAGATAACTTACCATGACTGCTTATATTGTGTTTTTCTTTCCAAACCATGGCGATTGGCACCTGAATTATTTATGTTTTATTTGGTACTTAAACTTAATTCTAGCTGACACCAGTATCATCGATGATTTCTCAAATTCATTGGCATTTCAATCACTCAATTATAATGATGGACAGGGGTGAGATATCTACTTTAGAGCAGGAATTAGCTTAAGTGCCATAAGTACACCTAACCTCTCATTCTTAGTTTATCTTTATTTATTTGGATTTTTTTTTAAATTTACTATCTCAATTTTGCAGCTATATGTGTGGGATGATTCAATGTATGCTCCACTTCTTGTTAAAAACAAGGCTGCTGAAGTGTTGTTTGGAAACATCAGAGCTGAGGAAGTGCTCTCGTGCTATAAAAGGCTAAAGGATGGAATAGATCATGCTCCAAATTTAGTCTGCAGAAGGAATAGCACGGTTGAAAGGACTGTGCTTGAACATAATGCTGCTGGGGAAGGTATTGCAGTGACTGACGAGGGCAAGGAATTGAAAGAAAATAATAAATTCGATTTAAGACCAAATTTCTATTTGGTTTGGTTAATTTTATTGAAGTTGCTACTACAACAGGAGAATAACAGTCCCTTGAAATTTAAAGTTACTATTAACGCAACAAGCGATTGCGAATATGGGAGGTATGAGATGATCTCGGTTTCTCTACCATCCTTCACATCTGAATTCAATTTAGTATAGGAGTGCTTAAATGTATCAAATATCAATATTTTCAGCAGAGTTCATTTGTTTTTCATAGACTTCCATCTGTCGGAGTTCCTTTTCTAGACTCCTTGAGAGGAGTAATTAAGAATAATATAGGGGCTGATCCCTTGACAAAAGAACGTCCTAAAGTGGAAGATTGTACGTGCAAATGGAAACCTTGGTGATCTCATATCATTTTAAACAGTATAGAAAGCTATTCTTTCAAGGGAAGACTTCATTTCTTTCATCTAAAAGCTAACTGGTGTCTTTTCATATTCAAGAAAGACTTCAGATTCTAACTATAGTTCACTGCAACACTACGCTATAGCTGCGCTACCATGTTGATCTTCGATGCCAGAGTCTTAAATGTACGCGGATATCTGGGCGTGCTGAGTTATTTTTAAGATTTGAGATGGTTAATAACCCAATTAACTATTCATCCTGTTCCATATGTTTCTACTTGCATTTGGAGAATCAAATTTTGTGTTTGTGGTTACATAGAGCTTGGAGTACTTTGAATGCGTTGCTGTCTTTCCTCACCCAAGTACAAGGATCTAAAACAAAAAACCAGGCATGAAAACAATTTAACAGTAACTAGAAAACCATCAGGCCGTGATGAAGTGTTTTCTGGACTTCTACATGGTACTAATAGAAATCTTTGTAAGAGAAAAAAGTTTTGTAGCCACATCACAATACATTATTTGACCTCTTTTCGGCAAATGAGAATATCGAAGTTACAAGCCAGGTAAACCGTAAACTGATGGCCAACAGTACTCAAAATGCTACATGAAGTCTCAGCTATTCGTTGAAGCCAAAGTCCAGACGACCTAAATGCCATCAATGTTCGGTTGCATCATCAGCCAAGGGATCAACAGCTGCAGATCTTTGTGCTTCTTCCAAAAGTTTCATTTGGTGTTCTGCGTGTTCTCTTTCACAGGCATTGATTCCCATAATTATATCTAGCATCGTACCAGTTGTTCCAAAGAATACAAGGGGTCCCAAAGATTTCCGTTTTATGCCCACTGGAATTGCAAGCAATGCACCAGCTACCGAGAAAACCCAGGTACCCAGAGCACTGCAATAATTCAAATATCAGACAAAACAGACTTCTACTAGAATAAATAAGACAAGCAACACGATGCATATACAAGCATTCATGATTTTACCAATTTCAATAAAATAAAGTATCAATAGCATGAATTCATCCGCTCCCATGATAGATACAAACATTCACGTTTGGGACTTGCAGTTTTCCAGGGAGAAAAAACAATTATTAAGAGCACAAATTTCAAGTTATCCGCACGATAAATACACAGAGATGTTCATGACTATTGAATTATCCATTGTTGATCTTAAATATAAAATGGAAGAGGGATATAATAACTGCTTGATACATATGAGAAATTACGCCACAACTGCAGTCCTCAAGGAGGTCGATAATATCACATTTTCTTACCCTTTTCCTATTTACCTAGGAAAAAAATATGTTCAGGGCTAGAAAATAGTTAAAAGGAGAAGGGTAGAAGAGCATGGCCACTAGCAGCTTGAAGTTGTCTGAAAACTCCATGATGAAATAACGAGACTGAACTCTATCAAAGAAGAGTACTTCAGATAACAAGATGAACGTGATTGTAATTTTATACAATATGATAACTTGCAGAAGCTCATGAAAGTTCATCACCAAAGAACAAATGCCTGATAGAAAAGAAAGATATATGCTAAAATGGAGCAAATAGCCACCTTGGAAGACAGAGCACATAATCAGTGACATCAGATGTTCAACCAGACCAGATGTGGAGAAATCTCATCCATCATACTGGTTTCTCATAATTTACCTGTTCACATTTCACTATATGATACTGCTACAAGGCATGCTTACCCTACACAGGAACTACAGATGGCAACAAGAGAGGTGTGCAGGGGTGGAGCAAGGGTATTCCATTGAATCCCTTTCGTCCTAATATTATACTGCGGAACAACAACAACAACGACCCAGTAAAATCCCACTAGTGGGGTCTGGGGAGGGTAGTGTGTACGCAGACCTTACCCCTACTCCGTGGAGTAGAGAGGCAAATATTATACTATGGAAATAGGGTAAAAATTAGTATTGTCAAAGGCGAAAAGCTCTAAAAAGCCTGGAAAAAAAAAGAAGAAGTGGGGTAGCTTTTAAGTTTCTATTGAATTGGGTACGATCCTTTTGAAAGCGCTCCAAGTCTATTGGGGCTTTAAGCGCAAAGTGCAATTAAAGTGTGAGCTTTAGTAAAATAAAGGCAAAATGACGGAAAGAAACAGAAATATATATAGTTCAAGAAAAAAAGTAACAAATTCACTCGTAATATTTTCCTTAACAACTAATACACTTATTTGCCGATTATATTTGATGTTTAGTACTTACAGACCGAGGACATAACCCTTGATAGGAAGGTGTGGAGGTTGAGAATCAAGGTAGAACGCTATTAGGAAATCGAGAGTATTACTGTTAGCCTTGTATTCCATTAATGTGAGATTTTGATTACTACTTGTTCTTTTCGCTTTGTTTTCCTACCATCTTCTTGTTACTAATGCTTGGTACTTCTGCGTTTCTTTTCGTCTCTCATGAGCCGAGGGTCTAGCGGAAACAGACTCTCTACCTTCAAGGTAGTAGTAACGTATGCATACACACTATCCTCCCCAGATCTCATTAGTGGGATTACACGGGGTTTTTTGTTGTTGTTTAGTACCGACCAATTCAAGACAGAACTCATGGGCAACAAAGCACACACCTTAGTGGCTTTTCTACACTGAAGTGAAGCTTAACTAAAGCGAAGGGCTCTCCCTAAGCTTTTCTGAGCTTCAAGGCTTAAGCGCAACCTTAAATGAGCCTTTTACAACATAATTTCTTTTGTCATATATAAACTGTCGAATCCCCTCGGCGTAAGGACAAATTATACTTAGTACAATAGCAAAAGGGTTCAAAATTGTTTTAGGTCACAAGTTCAATCCCAGGTGTGACATTCTTGTTTTTTTAATCCCACATTCTTGTTTTTTTAATCCCCTTGTTTGAATTCCTGGTTCCGCCAGTGGGGGTGCGGCACAGTGAATTATACTGATAGCATGTTCTTTCTCGCTCTTCTCTTTGACACTAACCAAATCTTCCTATTGAATAAAAAGCATTTAGATTTGGTACTACCTCCGCCCTTTGAGCATGACCTATTTAAACCCACGTGGGTATTAAGCCAAAAACAAGTGTTTAAAACGATGGTTTCAAATGTAAAACAATGAAGAGTCATTGGTAAAATATCACATGATATAATTTAGTTTATATTTGTTGAGATTGTTGGAGAAAAAAGAATCATACAAGGAAATAGATCAAACCTTTTTGACAGACCAAAAAGGAAAAGGGATGGAAGGACAGCCTCAATGCCTCTTTAATACTATCTCTCTCCCAAATTAAAACAAGGTAGGCTTCCCTTGTTACTTCATATTCTCAGCATTTTCTCACGCATGTTACTTCATATTTTTGTTTTTAATTTGGTGAAACATGTTTTTACAGCTTAACTTGCACACACCTCTGACTATTCCACTGCGTACCTACATTGTCCCACTATTATAGGTACCTGTAACTTTGTCCACTACGGTTTAGGGAGATGGTAAATTGACCTAAGTTTCTGCCTCTGCCGGGATTTCAACCCTAGTCTACATGATCTTCATTCCAGCTTCATGTGGACTACTCATCGACCATTGGTTGGAATTCTAGTGATGCCTTCAGAGTCCAACTTAATAAAATGGAGAGAAATATGTTTTAGCATTGTGGATTCAGTTTATTAATTTGATTCTCAAGTAATTATTTGAGATGATAAATATTGAAAAATCGAGTACTGAAATTGTTACCAATTTTCCCCTTAGTCAATTTGACATCCTTAAGATAGGTTTTCTGAAGGGAGAAGCACAGAAAAATTCTAGAAAAAAATCAAACAAAAATATTTATTCTAGTGCCTAACCAGGCGAAAAGTATGGGAAAAAACATGCCTAAGGTTTCAAGAAAATTTCCAGATGCAAGAACATCAACAAAAAGGGACCGAGAAATACGATATTGAAGAAGAAAAGGAAACTGACTTGGCGACTGTGCAATCTTCCAGTTGTTTTACTTCCTCTCTAGCTGCCATTTTTCTCTGATGGCATAAAAATCAAACATCTTCAGAACCTGTTTGACATTCATACTAGTGACCCGCTCCGGTTGAATCCCGACCCATTGATGTAACGGGCCTCTGTGGCACAATAATCCTGTCCAAATCATAGCCTTTTATTTGGCTGAAGTGCAGAAATAGCAACTTTTTAGCCCTGCTATTTTGAAACTAGTCAATTTTTGTTATGAACAATAAAAGAAGAAAAAGTATTGCATAGAAAGAGAGATAGAGAGAATTCTTATTGATTTTGGGATCAATTATACTGGAATAGAACTACTCTATTTATAGGAAAATAGTGACTTAGCCACCAAGTAACAAACTTTAAAATCTCTCTAAAATATAGACATTCACCGTAAATAAAATACTGCTTACAGCACTCCTCCTTGAATGTCTATTCAACAGATAATGTGCTTCGTTAAAACCTTAATTAAAATAAAACACAATAGGGATAAAATTCTAGTAAGGGAAAAGAGTACACATATCTAACAATACGCATTTTGGTTGCCTCGTTAAAAACCTTGCAAGGAAAACCCAGTGGGACGAAACCTTGTAAGAGAAAAAGAGTACAACGCGCATTAACTCCCCCTGATGAGAGCATCAATTCACATCCTTGAGCCTTCGCATTCTAGTCTTGTGCACTAGTTTCTTGGAGGTTGACGTCGGCAGAGATTTAGTGAATAAATCACACATATTAATTCCAATGAAATATGTTGCACCTTGAAATTTCTCGCTATCATATTATCATGCTTATAACTATAGCAATATACATATGTGCACAAATTGCACATAAGATGTGGTACTTCAAGACCAAGAATTATATATGCTTTAAGCAATTTAAATCATTCAGGGATTGTTATATAAGTTAAATCATATAAGCCATATAAATAAACTTTAGATGCATATCAAGTTTTATGTCATGCTAGACATATAAGATAGATAAAAGTGGTTGCACACGTCATTGACTTTATACTTTCAAGTGTTTGAACTACATGTCCAAAACTACATGTCTTTCATATGAAACTAATTCTATTCGAATTTTGTCTTTTCCATATATTTTTGTGTCTTTATTCGATAGACTTAAGATCCTCATACATACTTAGAGTTATAATAGATGTCGACGACGAACATTTTATATCGGTTCCAATATTTTTTTCATAAAGACATAACATAGAGATCTCTTCATTCATATTTTCAGGTACCTGAACCTCTCCTGAGATTTTATAGTGTTATGTCATGTGATCTTCTAGATCACTTGCCTCCTTATTATGATCATTTTGATCATTTGCTCATCTTCTTTATCAAGAATTCTATTTGAAACCGATTTATCTATATCCTTTAAGTGTACCATAGACTTTGTCTTTCTAGGACTTATTCTAATAAGAGCATTTTCAGTGAGAATAGAGTTACTTTCTTTGGGTCAGCAAATGCGTCTGGCATGCTTTGTAATATATTGTAGATGAATTGTCTTTTTATGAACTTCAAGTTCATATTATCTTCAACGATCTAGAGGTACAAATGATTTACGTAACTTTTTCTCGACTGTTTATTTTCTCTCCCCCTCATGTTAGAAAAACTAACTTTCTTCCTCAATTTTGGGAACCCATCTTTGTGCATTATGGTATTAATCAAAATATACATTGCACATCAATAATAATAAGATGAAATTATTTGGTTCCTGACCATGAACCACTTGTGAGGGGAGAATGCAATATACTTTCGTATATAATGTATATCAAACTGATATAAATAACTTTGTTCTCGTAAGTAATAGTTTAGTTGTTAAGTGGAGGCACTCAATAAATTATTTTGTTAAATCAATTGTGATGTAAACCAACTTATCAAAAGGAACTGTCTTGAATAAAAAATCTGGAATATGCTCTAAATTAAATTATTGAGCAAGTGACCTCGCAAACACCAGGTTGCGTGTTAGTAATAATCGCACATGTAATCATCTCATAGATGCATCTTTATAAGGTATACATGGAAGGTGAATGGGCCCATATTCACCTTTTATTTTTTCGCATTCATGAGATTCAATCCCAATTTTAGCTGGTGCATTAATTAATGAGAACAAACAACATAAGAGAATTCGTAAAAAACTTTCGAGCTCTTTAATATTACCCATGTGAATTCTCTTTTATTTTTGCACAACATGCTTAAATTAACATGGCTAAACCAATTATGCCAACTGGATAAATTATCAATATTGATAAACTTCAGGTTTATACCATAACGTGTGCAATTAGCAATAAACTCCAAGTTTATTATGATATGGGTTTTTATATCAATAAGCATCCACTTTATTGTGGTATTCTTTTATTTGTGTAGTACAAACTGGAGAATATAGCAGGTAACTTTTCACATACATATTACCCTGCTACAAGTTGTAGTAATAGAAAATATTAAATCTTTCCTTTATTTATAGTCTCAATATAACCAACCGCTTTCGCGAATACTTTAGAAACTCAATAAGTTCATTTGAGACTTACTATGACACAATACATTGTTGATAATCAATTTTATTTCTCCAAAGTAGTATAATTGGCTCTTCTAGAGCTTTCAATTAATTTTGTACTACCACATATTCATCAAAATTTATATAGTGAATATCACTTTCAAGGAGAAAGTTATACAATTATGGTCATGGTCAATATCATCATAGGCAAGATATGTTACTTCTTTACTTATGCCTTGTAATAATCACATTGCTATAATATTTTGGCATAATCACAATATGTACGTGATCAAGGACCATTCATGTCATAATAATAAAATTATTTTCTTATTTCATCTCAAACCTCCTTTTAGACGTGAGTATGGTATATTCACTACCACCGGCACATTCATATTCTTCCAAGAATGAATATGTATTCATAAATCAGATGTTGTCATATTCACATCATGAATGGACCATAATTATCTATATGTGTTTTACATAATCTCATGTCAAATCGATGACAAATATTACTTTTAAAGAGTGAAAGATTATTTTAGGAATTCTTATTATTCCTATTATCACAATGATGACGATTATAATTCCGTATATTGCCACGTCTTCATCCATTGATACCTTCACGGTAATAAGTTTATCATCTTTCAGACTTATCATATATTGCTATCACATTCTCTTAAGGAAATGAGAATGGAGAAAATTCATTGGGACGAGTTTTCAATTCTTTGCCCACAATCATACATGAATTTTATCATGGCAAGACATAGAAATTTAACCACTTTGGGTGGTTATAATTTCTTGCAAACTCTATAAGAGTTATAATCAAGGTTTATTGTTTTTGCTTGCATTTAAAATCAAATCATAGAATTTCAAGAATTTAAAACAGAAAAATAAAGTATAATACTTATCTTAAATCCATAATTTAATCATGAATGAAGTTCATGGAACAATTGGCAATCATTACGCTCAATCCCAAAGCTTCTACTCAATTGGTTAGAGTCTCATGCTGATAAAGTGTTATGAACAATAAAAGAAGAAGAAGAGTATTGCAGAGAAAGAGAAATAGAGAGAATTCTTATTGATTTTGGGATCAATTACAATGGAATAGTGGTGAGAGATTTTAGAGTTTATTACTTGGTGGCTAAGTCACTTTTTTTCTATAAATAGAGGGGTTCTATTCCATTGTAATTAATCCCAGAATCAATAAGAATTTTCTCTTTCTCGACAATACTATTCTTCTTCTTTTATTATTCATAATAATTTTCATTTTCACTAAGTAAATACAATTTGGACAATAATAATCCTCCACACAATAGCGACTCTTCGTTCTTATCTCTACATCTTACACACGCATTTAATTTAATGAACATTTTTGGAAAAAATCTTCATGATATTGAATTACTGTTGTCGTCTCTTTAATTGACGTTTTTATTTGAACTTGTCAATGTATTTTACATTTAAATTTTCTTATCATATCTTTATTTTAGTTACTACTCCACTTATTTTTATTTACCACATCAGCTTAAAAAGATATATCTCTTTTTAGTTTTTTTTCCTCCTGAAGCTGCTTATCTTAATGGCCTTTGTGAAACAAAAATTTCGATGATCCATTTTTCGAACAGCCCAACAAGTGCCCAAAATGGTCAATTTTTAATCTATTAATATATAATAGGAGAAGTTATGATGACAACTGGCATAACATGAAATTAACATTTATAAATTTTTTGGACAATTCTTCAACTTTGTTGGAATTTCAAATTTATTTTTAAAAAAGTAAATTTTTTTAACATGGCAGTTATGTTGAATTCTTATTTCTTTTAAAATAGAATAGAAATTTTGAGCCTAGCAGGTAATTTATGCCAATTTCAATAGTTTTATTTACATTCTTTTTTAATATATAAAAACTGCCCATCGTCAACTGCTTTACCTTTTTGGTGGAAATTGCTTTTTTTTTTTCCACATGCTCTATAACTTCTTAAACAAAGTTCAGTCAATTGCTTTTCTTTTCCAAGCGCAACAAAACTTCAGACAAAGTTCAGTTTGCAATTGGACATGGAAGATCATAAGAAAATTATAAGAAAAAATAAAATAGGCATACGGAAAGTCTGAATTGCTTTTCTTTTCCTCGGATAACAATGGTATGAAATTTGTCAATTTTTTCTTTGTTTGGAACATTAAATTTTCCTTTTGTAGTACTTTTAGATACGTACTATATTGTTAGGTAGTAACAGAAATTATGGACCACGAAGATTTTTATTTGAAAGATCTAGAATCTTAAGTTAAATAAAAATCTTAATTTGTTTATCGCAAACTTTGAAAGTTGTTCATCTTCAAATACAAAGCAGAACAAGGGTAAAGGCCTATTGGTTGACGAGGAGACATATTCAACTCATTTAAATATATAATATAAAAAAAAAATTAAATATCACAATTGCTACGTCACAAGACCATTTAAGTTGTTTTGTAAGTTCTCAAATCTTTTGAATGATCTAAAATTGATTAACATGAATTTGTAAAATATGGTTTGATGTAGCTAGAATCCAACAGAATTCTCAATGTTGCCTTTGATAGTAGTCATTTTCTGGTAGAATAATCTTCAAATACAATATTCAAACTTACAATTTCATTTTTTTCTTTTTCATTAATGGGACGAAAGTTAATGTAAAGACCCGTAAAATTTCAAGTCTAAAAGCAATGCCCGAATGGGTCCCCATGTGGTTATAACTGTAGAAATTCTTAAAACGAACCTTTGTGGAGTAAAAAGTACCCCGGGACTTAAAAGATAAAATTTTCCAGAATTGCGCAGGTCTGTGGTCCACTATACGATCGCAGATCAGGTATGCGGACCGCATATTTGTTGCATACTTGGACAGTTTGCTGTCCATTTTGAGGACAACTATGCGGCCTAGAATGCAATCGCATTTCACGAATGCGGGCCGCATTGTTGTCGCATTCTTGCACCT
Organism: Nicotiana knightiana; assembly: GCA_005239525.1. Classification (NCBI taxonomy): domain Eukaryota; kingdom Viridiplantae; phylum Streptophyta; class Magnoliopsida; order Solanales; family Solanaceae; genus Nicotiana; species Nicotiana knightiana. The sequence continues at coordinate 148,087 of ML434827.1, read as the reverse complement.
TGATTTTTGCGGAGGGAGTTATGCGACGCACTATGCGATCGCATAACAGGTATGTGGACCACATAGTGGTCGCATACATGGGCAGTCTACTTCTCTTTTTGGCCCAGCTAAAGGCTACTTATGCGACAGGTATGCAGACCGCATAACAGGAATGCGATCGCATTCCTGACCACATACCTACTTCGGGGCTTCTATTCTAATTTTAAAACCCGACTCCCAACTTAATAAATACATTTCCCCTTCATTTTTAAAGACTATCTTATCAAAATAGAGAGAAGTGAGAGTGGGTTCTAGTGAGAGAAGTCCCCATCTTCCCCAAGTTGGTGCTCCATCTCTACTCAGGCCTGGAATTAATCGAGTTGTCGTCATCTTCTTCACCATAAGAGGTAAACCTCCACCCTATTTCCCCAAATTTTTAGATTTTAGTTAGAATAGGACACACATAGGTTGGTTCTTGAAGATGAAAGCTAAGACTTGCATGCATGTTCATGATTTGTCCTAATCTAGCAAAGGGGTGTAAGTTAGAGTAACCTTCCACTAAAAAGGGGATTAATTAATCAAAGGGATCACATAGTGTTTGGTAAAATACCCAAATGGGTTCATGATTTCTAATTCTAAGTCTAAACATGGTATCTTGTAAATTAGATCGGAGGCGATAGAAGGTCCGGTGGGTTGAGAATAGATATTAAAGGGGGAATTTCAACTCGAGGTATGTATGGCTAACTTTAATTTTCGTAGAGTCACCTTGTTGGTGTCCGAGCATTCGGTATGAGTTTATGCTTATGCATATGTGAATCGATTGTTCTAATGTGCTGAGGCGTAAAATTATGTTCTCTGATTGTCCTAGTTGATTACCATGCTATATGAGATTGTGAAAAGGTGATTCTTTGTGCTTATTCTATCATGTGCAAAGCTCGTGAAATGTTAAATACATCGGTATGAGAGGATGTGCTGCAAAACGAAAGAAATGATAACGAATCAAATTGTTGAATGTATCTAAGTGCTAAATATTGTGTAGAAAGTAATGGAGGGGAAATGTGGATTTATCTAATTGAACTATATATTGATGGTATACTGTATATGACTCACTGTTTGGTAAAGATTACTATGGCCTTGAATTCACATGGTTATTTGGTTGTTACGAATGTATATTCTTGATGATGAAAATCCTTGTGATTGAATTGATTGGTTGATGTTGCTATCAAATGCGATTGTACGGTGGGATCGGGTTGCATGCCGCAACAGAATTGTAAGGTGGGATCGGGTTGCACGCCGCAACAGAAGTAATAAGGGTATAATGTGATTGTAAGGTGGGATCGGGTTGCACGCCGTAACATAAGTAATGAGGGTGTAATGTGATTGTACGGTGGGATCGGGTTTCACGCCGCAACAGAATTGTACGGTGGGATCGGGTTGCACGCTGCAACAGAAGAAATAAGGGTGGGATATGATTGTAAGGTGGGATCAGGTTGTGCGCCGCAACAGGAGAACGATTGAAATAAGAAACTGTGGAACTCTCATTTGTGTTTCCTGTATCTCTGTGCAGTATTTGTTTGGTTTCTTTGACTGTCTCCTATCTGTGTATTGTTTGATTTTACTTAGAGTAAAACTTGTTCTTACATACTAGTACTATTCCATGGTACTAACGTCTCTTTTGCCGGGGGCGCTACATCTTTTATATGGATGTAGGTGGTTCTATAGCAGGTAGCTCGGTCCGCCGTTAGTGGTGCCTCCTCTTCATCCCTTTAGCAGTTATGGTGAGCCCTATTTCCTCTCGGGGCCGTGTGTGGACTATATCATTCTCTTTTGCTTATGTTGTAAAAGGTATAGCCGGGGCCTTGTTACCGGCAAGTCTATGTAAACTCCTAGTACTCTTAGAGGCTCCGTAGACACGAGGTGGGTGGTATATATGTATATTTTGGGCGGCAGTTGTATTCACTCGTGGTCGTGGATCACATTGGAAATGTTGTATGTAACTTGTATGTTTTTGGGATTATCAAATGCTAAAATGTTAAAGAAGAAATGAACTTAAGTTGTAAATCCATGCTCAATTTTTAATTTGCTACTTCCTATGGAATATTGTATATTATGAACACGGGGTAATGCGTTGGGTAGGAAAGGCAATCCAGATCTGCTTGACCGGGTTCATCCGGTTAGGCGCCGGTCTCGTCCCTCAGTTTTGGGGCGTGACAAACTTGGTATCAGAGCCCAAGGTTTTAAAAAGTGTCCTAGGATGTCTCGGAGCCGTGTCTAGTATAGCCCTTCTTATCGGTGTATTGTCGACCACATCTATAATTAGGGGGCTGCATGGACATTTAGGAAAGTACCCTTTTATTGCTATTCTATATCGTGCGATATGGTGAAAGGTGAGGTTGTCTACCTCTAACTCGTGCATTGTTCCAATTTTCAGTAAATGGCACCCAAGAAGAGAGCTCGACTCGGCCTAGAGGCCAATGCCATCCCAAGAGTGGTCATAAATTCTCCAGCTGATGGTGCGGGTGCAAATGATTCCCGGCCATAAACCAGCCTGACTCCTCCACTCCAGGCCAGACTATTCCTATTACTACCCCAACGGAGGGTGCTGAAATCCCTCCCGCTGATATTCCTAACCCACCTCCAGCTCCAGTTTCCGGTCCCGGTATTTCTGATGGGGACCTAAGGGGAGCTATCCATATGTTGACCCAGTTAGTGGCCTCTCAGACCCAAAGATCAAATGTTGCCCCTACGTCCTCTAGCGAGCCAGGGGATTCTTCAGGTTCCAGAGTCAACCAGTTTCTACAGTTAGCGGTTAGCCCCTCCAGAGTTCACAGGCACCGACCCTAAGGCTGATCCTCAGGAGTTCATTGATGAGATATACAAGACCCTCCGAGTTATGAGGGTTACTGAGATAGAGGGGGTTGAGTTGACTTCCTATCGCCTAAAGGGAGCGGCGTATTCATGGTTCGAGATGTGGGAAAGTTCCCGTGGAGAGGGGAGCCCTTCGGCGAGGTGGGATGAGTTTGTGGATGCCTTTTTGGGTCATTTCTTGCCTGCCGAGATTATGACAGCATGTGCTACAAAGTTTGAGGCCCTTAAAAAGGGCAGCATGAGTGTGTGGGAGTATCATACGGAGTTCGTGCGCTTGTCCAAATATGTTGTTCACATGGCGTCTACTATGGTGGCTAGAGTTCGTCGGTTTGTTCAGGGCCTTGGTACCTTGGTTATTAATGAAGCTGCTACAACTACTCTGCATTCAGATACGAACTACGGGAAGATTGTGGGATTTGCCCAGGCTACGAGCTCGGAAAATAAAGATAAGAATGGAGAGGGAGAGTGGTAGTAGGGCTCGGTCAGCGGGCAACCCTAGGAGTTCAATTGGATGAGGGAGATCAGCCCTTGGGAGAGGGTCATCAGGGCCATCTCAGTCCTATGCTCAGTCCTCAGCCAGTGCGCCACCATCAGGGCACAATTATCAGCATGGAGGTCGCATTGGACCAGGTTTAGGGCATAATTATAAGGGTGTAATGTGATTGTACGGTGGGATCGGGTTGCACGCTACAACAGAATTGTACGGTGGGATCGGGTTGCAAGACGCAACAAAATAAATAAAGGTGGAATATGAGTGTAAGGTGAGATCGGGTTGCGCGCCGCAACAGGAGAACGATTGAAATAAGAAACTGTGGAAATCTCATTTGTGTTTCTGTATCTCTGTGCAGTATTTGTTTGGTTTCTTCGACTGTCTCCTATCTGTGTATTGTTTGATTTTACTTAGAGTAAAGCTTGTTCATACATACTAGTACTATTCCATGGTACTAACGTCCCTTTTGCCGGGGGTGCTACATCTTTTATATGGATGTAGGTGGTTCTATAGCAGGTAGCTAAAATGTTAAAGAAGAAATGAACTTAAGAGTTGTAAATTCATGCTCAATTTTTAATTTGCTACTTCCTATGGAATATTGTATATTATGAACACGGGGTAATGCGATAGGTAGGAAACGCAATCCAGGTCCGCTTGACCGGGTTCATCCGGTTAGGCGCCGGTCTCGTCCCTCGGTTTTGGGGTGTGACAGTTAACGTGTATGTTAACCAAACAAAGGGACCGAGAACATTCAGAGTGTCTTGGCAGAATTATGATCAACTCGAAAACTTATTACCTTCACATGGATCTACTCCAAAATTTGCACAATTGTATATTTATGCTACAAAAAATGAGATGGAAAATAGAATTCATACTATCAGTTTAATAAATTCCAATGCTTTTTTTTTTTTTTTGTATGGATTAAGCCTTAAGAGATAGCCGTTCGAACATTCTTTTCTTGAACTCCCTTGACTTGACTGTTACGATGCCTATTCTGTTAGGTGTGAAAGAGAAGAGCCTCAACTATTTTCTTTGATTTTTTCTATTAAATGTATTTATTCTATTGTTGCTTTGTTATTGGAATTCAATTTGTGTCACAAGTGTTTTTTCTCAACATCATTTTCAAATACATGTCTATCCTTATTAAATTCAAATACATATTCCTTAGTCCTCTAAAGACTTTCGGTGAAAATTAGTTATTTACGGTTCAGTATGTGCTTTAGGTATGTGCCAATGGTATCTCTTTCTGAAATTTGTGCTTAGTTTGTTCCGTGCATCAAATTCACTCTCACAAGCATATATGGTCCATTAGAATCACTTGGTTGACATTCCCAAAATGATAAATTTGTAAAATCGTGAACCTTGAAGGAAAAACATGCCAATTATTACAGCTATTGATATATAGTAACAACCCAAAACATGAGGCAACTGTAAAGTTCCAAAAAGTACGCAAGAATTTTGGGCGAAACAAAAAATTAGCAAATTATGCAGTACAATTGAGCAAAGTTAGTGTGTATCTCGATTTACTTGCTGAAAATTAAAATTGTATTGATTTCAATTTTTTTTAATACTTTTTTCATTTTTTTTACAGGTGAAAATTATTACATTTGCATAACTCAACACATTTGTATTTTTTATTTATTTTTTTATCTTGACAAGCACAAGACAAAATACTGTGTTGGTCAATAGCAAGAAATAGAGATGCCAAGGTAAAATTTGGTGTCATCAAGTCTATAAGTTATTCTTAAAATTTTCAATAGTCTATGGGTGTCACAAACATTTTTATTTCTTCGTGCAAATAGGCAAAGGCTTATCTAAGAATGGTAACGCCCAAAAACTTGTTTTGCTACATTAGCCTAAAGCTTTAAGTAAATATTATTAATGCTATCTTGATTTTGTCTTTGTTTGAAACATATAACATGTGTAGATTATGTACTTAAATTATATTATAAAGACAAAAAACTCCACAATATATAACAAGCCAATAAATATTATAAAACCGGATTTCTATCGTGCTTCTTTGTGTCTACCGTATTATTCACATAAATTCTTTTACTATTTTTTAGTACTAGTACTGAAAAAGAGAAAAAAAAGGCAGTTTAGCAGAAAGAGCCACTTGTATTTGGCGGTTAATATTTGAATTGAAATCCTTCAGGAATCGTAGCAACCAGTAAATCCTCCTAGTAACTCCCCTCAACTTCCTATATAAGCTTTCAGAAACCACTCAACCGTCTACGAAGAAATTTCATTTGGTCGTTTTCTTTGAGTTTTAGATTAATATAATATAATTCTTTGATTGGAGCAAATTGCATTCATCATCTTATTCTTCTTCTGAGATCACCACTAATGGCGTCCCTTGCTTCTCGCTTGCAGCACTCTGTCACTCCCAATGCTCTCAGATCCTATGTCGCAGAGTTTCTCTCCACTTTCCTTTTCGTCTTTGCCGCTGCCGGCGCTGCCATGTCTACCAGTGAGTTCTTCGTTCTCTTATTTTATGCACAACCATATATATAACGATCATCAAGCAATGTCACTTAGTAAAATATTGTGCAATTGTCTTTTTGTTTACTGATGTACCAGATTATTTTTTTTACTATTTCTGGCATTTCTAACTTGTTGAGGTGAAATGTGGTTTGGGTTGTGTAACTTATATATAATGGGATGATGACAGGGAAAATGACGCCTGATGCGACATCAGATCCATCTAGCCTAGTGGCAGTTGCAGTTGCAAATGCATTTGCATTGTCCGTGGCTGTGTATATATCAGCCAATATCTCGGGCGGCCACGTGAATCCGGCTGTCACGTTTGGAATGGCTATAGGAGGCCATATAAGTATTCCCATGTCCATATTCTACTGGATTTCTCAGATGCTTGGTTCTGTCATGGCTTGCCTTGTTCTAAAATGCACTAACCAGGTTAGTTTTCAGATCAATTCAATTTCAAGAAATTTCCCTGCTTGTGTTCTTTTCATCCTTTTACCCCGTTACAAAGTGTTTATGGTCGCGTGCAATTCTCACCCATAGCTTAGTTTTTGGAATCAAGTATTAAATGATTGCAAATGGCTTTTTCTTTAGTTGTGTTACCAATCTTAGGTACTAGCAACACTAAGTTTTATAGAGTGGATGGCTCAAATGGTCACTCAACTTTAGGTAATTGGTCATCAAAATCATAAAAGTTTCTTTTGTCTTTCAAAAATCACTCAACTTTACCTAGTCCCACTTAAATGGTCATATTTGTCGGATCTCAATGGAAAGTACTAAATTCGGTAAGAATGACCGTTTTGGCGAACTAGGTAAAGTTGAGTGGTTTTTGAAAGACAAGAAAGTTATGACTTTGATGGCCAATTACCCAAAGTTGTGAGTGAATTTTGAAAGACAAAAGAAAGTTATATGACTTCGATGTCCAACTTCCTGATCATCAGAGCCATCAACTCTAAGTTCTAGCAACATACTACTAAAATAGTCGTGTGCAATTCTTACCCATGAGTTAGTTTTTGGAGTCGAATAGTATATGATTGCAAAGAGACTTTCCCTTGTGTTGCAAATCGTAATTACCAGCAACTGTAAGTTCTAGCAAGTAACAGCATACTTGAATGGCCTTGTCTATTCTTCTCTAATTTGCTGATAAGTTACACATTGTTTTTCTCTTTTCTACTCATTGCAGCAAGTTCAGACACATCGAATTCCTCACGACATGACTGGTTTTGGAGGAGCAGTGCTCGAAGGTGTAATGACATTTGGTTTAGTGTACACAGTTTATGCAGCTGCTGATCCTAGACGTTGCGTCCACGGAGCAATTGGGCCATTGGCAATTGGGCTCATTGTGGGAGCAAACGTCATGGCTTCGGGCCCATTTACCGGGGGATCAATGAACCCTGCTTACTCATTTGGCTCTGCTGTTGTCAAAGGTAGCTTTGGTAATCAAGCAGTGTACTGGGTTGGACCTTTCATTGGTGCAGCCATAGCAGGAATTCTGTATGATAATGTGGTTTTTCCTCCACAAGCGACTGAGTCTTTGAGGGGAATGGGTGGTGGGATTGCTGTTTAAGTGCTCTGCAGTTTTTAGTTGCTCTTTGTTGTATTTTACTTCAACGTAGTCTGCATGACAGAATGATGTTGCCTTCTCTGTTGTAGAACTACTAGTGATTAATCATAGTCTAGTTAGTTGGGTATTATTCAAGACCTCTTTTTTGTTACTCTTAAATTTTTATGGCAATTTTTATATACTGCTATCACTTTCTATCTTTTCATTAATTCAATTTTTCAAATTGAATTGCCATTGTTTACCATGAAAGATGAGTAACAATTAAATTTGTAATGTGGTTATAAGGTTACGCTATCTAATTCAATGTTAATTGGTAAATAACTAAGTAAATAAATGAATTAAATAATTTATATGGATCGAACTCGTATAATTGCAAGTTGTCAGCCTCGATCTGAATTAGACTCGAGAACGGTTTGCCAAGACCAATAAGAACAATGATAATATGAACAACTCAAACACGAAGAGTTAACAGTAAATAAAAGAGCGTTTGTATTCAGCAGTGTGCGTAAGAGCTTGAATGTGATGATAATTATGATAATGAATGAATTACAAATGAATAGGGTTCCTCTATTATATAGTAGAGGAATCCTAAATAAGGAATGATTCTAATTGCGGAAGTAAAGTACATGATTAGCATTATTAACCGCTAATAGCTCTACCGGCTCCGAGATTCTCACCGGGATTGACGATTGAGCATGGATATCTCGGGATTCTGTTATCGTTGTGCCGACCTAGTCTGGCCCCGATCCATCGGTCCATACATTCCTCGATCCCGGACTTACTTCGATGCAAGCGTGCTTTCGAGGCGTGCCCTCGAGCCGTATAATCGAGTCTCTCGATTTTACTGTACACAGATAGTCCCCGTGTTTCTTATAATAGAAGAATAAGATACGATTTGAATTCTGTTCTCTCGATACCTTGGTCAAGAAGTCATCTTTGTGACGTAAGCGATAGATGTGACCGGAATGTCCCGTCGGCTCGGTTCCCAAGAACCATTAATGTTTGTCAGCCGTTGGTCAGCCACTAGCGACGCTGAACCGTCATTTGAAATCTATAAATACCAACTTCCTCATTGATTTCAAACTTTACTTTGCTTCAAACTCCTCTCTTGCTTTGATCAAATCTTCCGTCATTCAAACTTTTCTTGTTTCCTTTCATTCTTTCGCCAGTCTTATTCTTACTTTCTACCTCTCTTGTTTACAACCATGGTTAAGACTTCTAAAGTAGTTCCGCAGAAGGAAAGAGCCTCCTCCTTGAAGTTGGCCGGCGACAAGACGCCGGTAGGGCCACGCGTAGAGGAGTGTGTTCCCGGGCCATGCTAACTGACTTCCGAATTTAAGGTGGACAGGCACCCTTCAGTTCCCGGCCGGTGTGAGCCCATGTCCCGTTATATTTGCTCGATATCTGAGGGGGATCTCAAATGAGTGAAAAGGGAATGCAATTGGGACGACAAAAAAGTGGTGGCTCCTTCGCCTGATGAGGATATCACCACTCACGTGAAAGGGTTTTTGAGTGTTTACACTTACCATTTCACATTGGGCCCCCTGGACTCGGTTATACTTGACTTTTGTTGCCAGTATCGAGTAACTTTGGGGCAGGTTCATCCCTTTTTTTGGCGCATAGTGATCTTGCTCAGATTCTTCTCGAGCAAAATCGAGGGAATGCTTTTCACCCTCGGCCATTTAATCAGGTTGTATAGCCCTCGGCTCTATCGAAGTGGTTTGATAAAGCTCTCCAACGCGGGGCTACTAAAACAATATTTTTGAGCATAGATGAATATAAGGACCAGGGCTGTATGAGTCAATTTATCCGAGTCAGGACCTCTTATTTGATTCCTGTTGAGAAGATGCCATTTCCCGAGGAATGGAACATGAAACGTAAGTCCGATTTTTGCAGTCAGTGTTTGATTTCTTGTTTGATAAAATTCCCTTTTTGATCTGAATTTCATTTCGCGGTGCAGCTACCGCTTGGTTCCCTGGTGCTATCCCGGACCTCGAAGACTGGGTCCGCCAATTAGCCTTCACTTTCTCATACTCCTAGCGTTGCTGGCGAGATTTGGCCAAAGGCCGATGGGAAGCTAAGAATCATGGTGAGTTCCTCTGTCTATGAGTTGACGTTTTTCCGTAGTGGTACCGATTTTAACCCATTCTTTTCGTATAGGTCTTGGAAAGCACGTAGCCATGAGGCCACCCTCGCCTGGTGAAAGGGGAGTTCCACAACCTCCTAAGGAGAGAAAAAAGGCGAAGGGTTTCGCCCTCCAATACCCCGAAGCCCAAAAAAAAACAAGACCCGAAAATCGAGGGTCCATACCGTCGTCTTGCCTCCCGATGCACAAGATGACGATGACGACTGCATTTGATATCCCGCGAGGAAGGGAGCACTGCAGCTTCTGAGGTCGTCGAGCTGGTAGTGAATGAGCCGGTTCATTCTCAAGTTCGGGGGATCTCGGATGAAGATATTCGTGAAGTCCCCGAGCCATCGATCAATAAGGAAGTTCATTGTTGCGCTTAAAAATCGGCGGATGCTCTTGAATGGTCGTTGCGATCTCGTAGAGAGGCTCTCGAAGAGATACACACTCGCGGTTTCGACCTCTCTGCCGAGATCGAGAAGGCGAAGCTTCGGAGGATGAGGCCGCAACTTTGCTCTCTGATGATGAAGGTTCTGTGAGTGGATCCGATGGTGAGGCCTCTGAGGAAGATGCACCTGACTAAGTTGTTCAGGAGTGAGCCGGTGTAGAGGGGGCTAGCCCCGATAATGACTAGGTTGTAGCTTTTTTTTCTTCCTTTTCTTTGGTAAGGCCCTGGTTGGACCCCTTGTACATATATTTTTGGTATAATAAAAGATATTCCTTTGATGTCTCCATGTCCTTGTATATTTAATTGTCTCCACTGGAAAATTCTTTTTAGCTCAATTTGCGATCGAAATAAACCCTTAGGCTTTTTATTTTTCCGGGGGCAAGTCCCCGAGTCACGAAGGCAAGTCCCTGATTCGAAGCTCATTTGAGAGTTCGTCTCGGGAACGACATGTTTCGAACTAACATACGAGTTATCTCCAGTAGAAAAGCTCGAATAATTTTATAAGATAGAGTAGGCTCTTAGGTTTTATCAACGATTATTAAGATTTCAAGCTCGAATCGTTTGTTTAAGCTCGTAATAACCGGACCCTTGGGGTTGAATTGAACTAGAGTGTGGTCTTAATTTTTAATTGTATTGGCCTTTTGGCTCATGAGATCGGCCCTTGGGCTCTTTTAGGTTGGGCCAATTTGGCCTCTAAAGTGGCTATAATTTTTCTCTCTTCAGCTAAAAGACTTAGTGAAAATTTATTATGCCTTAGCATGTATTTTTTATACCCATTGGGTTTTTCGAGAACGATTGGACCCCAGATTTTCTTAACCTGTTTGTGTTGAGATGATTTAACATCTCGAAGGCGGATGCTATCAAAGCCTTTGAATTATTTGGGGGCTAATTTGATTGAAACCCTTTGCTTTGCCGATGGTAGCCTTATTTAATCGATTTTTCAAAGTATTCGAAGGCCTTTAGTTTATGGCGGAAGTCGGACGTCTCCGAGCCGCGTAATTTCGGCCATAGCCTTTTTACATAACCGTAGTCTTTAATATGGATGTAGCCTTCGGGTATGTCCCCGAGTGTGATGGCCTTGGCCTGTATATCGGGAGGTGCCCCTTTAAGGTCTTATAACTTTTGTGAACAACTAATTTTGACCACACTAAAATGATATACTATTTTAGTGTAAATANATAATAGTTTACTTATTAAAATTCTAATTAAAAGATACTCCATATATATATATATATATATATATGGAGTATCTTTTAATTAGAATTTTCATAAGTAAACTATTATATTTTTTTTGTATAATTTAAACTATAGTGTAAATATTGAGTTTTCTTATTTTTATAGTTTCCTTTAAGTATAAAAGTAAAGTTGGTATATATATATATATATAAAATAAAATAAATATTTGCCATCTTTTATCTAAGAATTAGAAAGAAAGAAAAAAAGCTTAAAAACATAAAAGAAAAAAACACAAAACTAACGAGAAGAATAAAAAAAAAATTTGAAGCTAACAAACTTTATCTAAAAATAAAAAAATCTGATTTTTTTATTAGCTAACTAATCTTATAACAATCCTAATTATCTCATCCATTTTGTTTATTTTCATGTTTAAAATTAAAATAATTCTTAACTAACTCCCAAAATCTCTTTTTCTTAGCCTCAGTTATCTCAACCCCATTCTCCCACTCCAATTCCAACTCCTCCACTCATCAGACATATTTTATATATATTATATATATATATTGGGTATAAAAAAGAAAAAGAGGAGAATAAAGAAAGGAAAGAAAAAAAAGGTCAGAAGAACAGAAAAAAGAAAAGAATGACGAAGGAAAACAAAAGAAAAAGAAAAGAACGAAAGGAGGGAGGAGGGAAGAACAAAAAGAAAAGAAAAAAGAAGAAAAAGAGGAAGTCTTGGATACGGATGCAACAGAAAAGAAAAAAAAAAGGAGGAGGAATTGAGTAAGAGAGAGAGGGAGAGGGGGTGGAAAAAATAAAAAAATCTGATTATAAAAAAAAAAAGAGATTTCTGCAACTAAGAAAAAGGGGGCATTATTCTTTTAGAGTAAAAAATTTCACTTGGAAAAACTGTTTAGTTACGGTATTGAGTTCGAAGCCGGAGTTTGAGATTTCGTTCACGGTTTCGAGTTCGAGGTTCTAGAAAAGTTAGCATTGCTAGCGTTGGAAATCAGTAGATTGTGGTTGTGATTTTATTGTAAAAAGCTTCACAGAGAAAGATTCAAATTTCCATCATCAACATGAAAGATAGTTTTGCTGGTTCTGAACTCCAATTTATAGTGTACAAGATATACCCAAAACTCACTACATTTTAGGAATTAATAGATATATCTATCCAAGTAGTATATTGTATAGAATTTATGGATGAATTAAATGAACAACCATAAACATTCACTTTATTTATAATACTTCTTTATTTTTCTTTTAATTTTTAAATAATACCTTCTGTAAAGTGTTTTAATGAACTTCTTCAATGATTAAATTTGTCCAAAAAATAGAGCCTTAACTTGTTTGAGATTATATTCCTTTGGCACACTGTTAGAAGTTGGGAAAATTTGTATGCTACCGTTTTGAAATTTATATATGCTTATAGGTTTTCTTTAATTGTTGGTCCTGGTTGTAGACTAGTAGGGTAAGCCATTTTTTTTATGGGGCTTGGTAGTAGTGTAAGCTGTGAGTTATGATACATGAAATGCAAAAAGTTAAATTTTGTTTTACTGCGAAGTTTCTGTAGTGTGTAAGGTTATCGTGATATTAAACTTTATCGATCATTACAGATTATATTGCAGGATCAGATTAAAAGTTTTTTAACTGTTAATGATTATTGTCCACATTAAAGTTGATGTATTTAACATGTTAATAGTAAAAAATTCATTACTTTTTTCTTTATTTCACTTTTTCATTGTTTTTAATTCTCAAGTCAAATTGGAGCTCAAGTAGTACTATCTATAGAAGGTAAATGAAAGAGGTAGCGAGAAGAATCGTGAACTAATTTAATACTCGTTGCAATAAGTAATAATAATAAAATTATACAAATAAATGTCTCGAATCTGAAAGAGACAAAATAAATGAGATACTCTAAAATACTAGAAAAACTTTAAATGTACTTTAAATATTAGTTCATGTGTTCATACCCGGACCTTGGATTGATATGCTTAATAATAAAAGGATTATGTGTGCACGTCTCGACGCCTTTAAATTAAAAACAATTATGTTATAACCATGTGTACATTTCGTACCTTGGTTTAACATTTAATTTCAAAGAAATGCCTTGTGTGCATGCCGCATCTTGGTGAATACGATTAATAAAATATAATAATTAATTAAGCGGTAATCAATAAGTCATAATCAATAAAATACAAGAATAACTAAAATTGATTTAAGCCTTACATTAGTCAATAAAGCGACCGTGCTAGGACCACGGGACTCGAGGGGTGCCTTACACCTTCCCCTCGGTCAACAGAACTCCTGACTCAGTCTTCTGTTTTGTGGACCATAAATTAGGAGTCAAATCTTCCTTTTGATAAGGGATTCAATAAAAGGTGACTTGGAACACCAAAACTCAATTCCAAGTGGCGGCTCTAAATAATAAATAATCTCTTTTCAAAACTTCAATTTAACTTGAAAAACTCTTCTAACTCAACCTCGTAATAGGGTTGCAAAAAAAAAAGAAGGTGTGACAACTTCGAACTTCAGATAGCTCGAGTAAGTAGTCCCCGAGTGTTCGAGGTACGTTTGCACTCGGCCCTTGAGCCATTTTTCACGAGTGTTAGTTTTGCGCAATAGATCATAAATATACGACTTGTATAATAGAAATCCTACTTCGAACACGAGATGTTTGGGGCTCGGATATTCTATATAGACACGATTCATTCGACCGTTTAGCCCATCACAAAACTTTTCCTATCGAGACCCGTTTACATAGCATCTGAGGGTGATGAACCCCCAGTATTCGGGGTTGATTGCAAAGAAGAATTGGATACTGTTGAATCATCCCCAAGTAGCACATAGTTGTTGCCTCGTTAAAAATCTCGCCGGAAAAACCCATTTGGGATAAAAACCGGTCTAAAGGAAAAAGAGTGCAACACGTACTTTAAAACCTGAGGTCTCGATTTCTTGGGTTGGGTACATGCAATAAGTTAGTTTCTTATATTTACGTAAATGAAAAAATGAGAGATCCATACCTTAGTAATAATATCGCTTGAGAAGTGATATGTTCCAATTATTTGACAATGGCTCACCGTCCATTGTTTCGAGCTTGTATGACCCTTTTCCGACTATATCGAGAATCTGATAGGGTCCTTCCCAGTTAGGACCGAGTTTTCCTTCATTAAGGTATCGACTATTGATGGTGGTTTTCCTAGGACCAAGTCCCTGACTTTGAAGTGTCGAAGATTGGTTCTTCTGTTGTAGTATCTCTTGATTCATTTTTTTTGGGCGGCCATTTGAACGAGAGTCGTTTCTCATCTCTCATCCAATAATTCGAGGCTGGTATTCATTACCCCGCGTTTTGAATCTTCCGTTGCATGTCAAAATCTGGTGATGGGCTCTCCGACTTCGACAGGCATTAAGGCTTCAGAGCCGTAGACCAAAGAAAACGGGGTTACCCCAGTGATGGATTTCGATGTCGTTCTATATGCCCATAGAACCTCGGGAAACTTTTCTCTCCACTTCCCTTTTGGCTTCGTTTAGCCTTTTCTTGAAGTTTTGGATGATAGTTTTATTTGTTGACTCGGCCTGTCCATTTCGAGCAGGGTGATATGGCGTTGATAATACCCTTTTTATTTTGTGGTCTTCGAGGATTTTTGTTACCTTATTCCGATGAACTATTTACCATTATCACACACTAACTCAGCAGGTATCCCGAATGGACACGCAATGTGATCCCATATGAAGTCAATCACTTCTTTTTCCCTAACTTTTTCGAAGGACTGCGCTTCAACCCATTTAGAGAAATAGTTAGTGATAAACAATATGAATCTAGCTTTACCTGGAGCCGATGATAGAGGTACGACGATATCCATTCCTCATTTCATGAATGGCCACGGGGAAAGGACCGAGTGAAGTTGTTCACCGGGCTGATGAATCATCGGTGCGAACCTTTGACATTTGTCGCATTTTCGAACGAACTCCTTAGCGTCCTTCTCCATGCTATCCCAATAGTATCCTAGTAACTCGGGCCCAGAATGGTTTCCACAAGTGCCTTCATGGATTTCTTGTAAAACATAATGGGTATCCCCCAACCCCAGACATACGGTCAATGGACCATCGAACGACCTTCTGTATAACGTTCCGTCCTCGTCCAATGTGAACCGAGCTGCCTTAGTTCATATGGTCCTTGATTCCTTGGGGTCCAAGGGTAGCTTCCTATTTTTCAAGTATTCGATATACTTGTTTCTCCAATCCTAGGTTAAGCTTGTAAAATTTATTTCAGCGTGCCCTTCCTCGATTATGGACCTCGAGAGTTGGACGACAGTCCCCGAGCTAATTTCACCTTCATCGACCGACAATCCCAAGTTGGCAAGTGCATCGGTCTCGGTATTATGTTCCCGAGGTACATGATGCAGAGTCCATTCTTTTAAGCGGTGCAAAGTGCAAAGTGATCTGCAACTTGTCTAAATATCTTTGAATCCTATCTTCTCGTACTTTGAAGGTGTCGTTTACCTGGTTAACTATCAGCAAGGAGTCGCATTTAGCTTCAATGACTTTCGCTCCCAAGTTTTTAGCTAGTTCAAGACCTGCAATCATAGCCTCATGCTCGGCCTCGTTGTTAGTCAGTTTAGCAGTATTAATCGATTGTCTAATAACATTGCCCGTAGGCGGTTTTAAAACAACACAATGTCTGGACCCTTTCACATTTGAGGCTCCGTCCGTGAAGAGGGTCCATGACCCCGATGATGTTCTGGATTTCAGCAGTAGTTCCTTTTCCACTTCGGGTACGAGGGTCGGCGAAAAATCTTCCACGAAGTCTGCTAATATTTGAGACTTGATGACCGTTCGGGGATGATACTCAATATCGTACCCGCCAAGTTCGACGTCCCATTTGGCCAATCGGTCCGATAGCTCGGGCTTATGCAATATATTTCGAAGGGGATATGTGGTAATGACATATATAGGATGACACTGAAAATATGGCTTTAGTTTTCTAGATGCGCTTATTAGTACAAGTGCTAATTTCTCTAAGTGTGGATATCTGGTTTCAGCATCTCCTAAAGTTTGACTTACATAGTAAACTGGAAACTGCGTACCATGTTATTCTCATACTAGCACTCCACTTACCGATATATCGGACACCGCCAAATATAAATATAGCTTCTCATCTACCTTTGGGGTATGGAGCAAAGGTGGGCCCGATAGGTACCGTTTCACTCCTCAAATGTTTGCTGACATTTTGGAGTCCATGTAAAGTCTTTTTTCTTTTTAAGAAAGGAGAAGAACCTGTGACTCTGATCTGATGACCTCAAAATGAATCGGCCCAGGGAAGCTATCCGTACGGTCAGCCTCTGAATGGTTTTCTCGTTGTCCATGATGGTGATGTCCTTGATGGCTTTGATTTTGTCGGGGTTAATCTCGATCCAACGATTCAACATCATGAAGTCGAGGAATTTACCCGAGCCGACCCCGAAGGCACACTTTTCGGGGTTGAGTTTCATGTTATACTTCCTCAAGATTCCGAATGTCTCCTGCAAATGAGTCAAATGGTCCTCTGCGCGCAGGGACTTAACTAACATGTCGTCAATGTAAGCTTCTATTAATTTTCATATATGTTCTTCGAACATCTTGTTAACTAGCCGTTGATATGTAGCTCCCGCATTTTTCATCCCAAAGGGCATTACATTATAGTAGTAAGTTCCATACCTAGTGATAAAAGAAGTGTTTTCCTGGTCTTCTGGGTCGGTCTGAATTTGGTTGTACCCAGAATAGGCGTCGGGAAAAGTAAGTATCTCGTGGCTAGCCATGGCGTCGATCATTCGATCGATGTTAGGCAAAGGGAAAGAGTCATTTGGACATGCCTTATTTAGGTCCTTATAATCTACACACATTCTAAGCGTGTTCCCCTTTTTGGGGACTACGACTACGTTGGCTAACCACTCGGGATATTTGACTTCCCGAATGGACCTTATTTTAAGGAGCTTAATTACCTCTTCCTTTATGAATGTGTGCTTCACCTCGGACTGAGGCCTCCTTTTCTACTTTATCGGTCTGAACTTGGGATCCATGCTCAACCGATGAGTTGTAATCCCGGGCGGGATTCCCGTCATAGCTAAATGGGACCACGCAAAGCAATTCATGTTATTAATAAGAAATTAAATGAGTTTTTTCCTGAGTTTGAGGTTAACCCCGTTCCTAGGTATACCTTGCGTTCTGGTAGATACTCGATGAGTATCACCTGTTCCAGCTCTTCGACCATCGACTTAGTTGCATCCGATTCTTCGGGGATGATGAAAGTTCGAGGAGTAAGGAAACCCTCTTCGTCATCTTTGATTACCGGCTCATCCACTTCGGTCGAGGTTGGGGTGGTGATTGCTATTTGGTTGTTTGCTTATCTTTGATGCTCGACTTTTCTGAGGTCGAGGATGCTGGTATCGGTGTCACCTCGTCGACTGCAAACATCTCCTTTGCAGCGTGTTGTTCCCTGTAAATTGTTTTCACCTCATCCACTGTTGGTAACCTCATCATTTGGTGAAGGGTCGATGGTACCGCCCTCATGTTATGGATCCACGTCCTCCTGAGTAGTGTGTTGTACCTCATGTCACCTTCGATGACGTGAAGTTTTATGTCATGGATGGTCCCAACTACGTTCACTGGTAGGATTATTTATCCTTAGATATTTCGCTAGCCATGTTGAAGCCGTTTAGGACTCGAGATGCGGGCACAACCTGATCGAGTAGGCCGAGTTGTTCTACGACCCTCGACCTGATTATGTTTGCCGAGCTACCTGGATCCACAAGAACACGTTTAACTTGAATTTTATTTAGCAAGATAGAAATTACCAGGGCGTCGTTGTGTGGTTGAGAAAGGCCTTCTGTTTCCTCGTCATTGAATGTAAGGGTGCCTTCGGACATATAATCTCGGGTCCGTTTTTCCCTCGTAATCGATACTTTGGTGCGTTTGAAGACAGGTCCTTATGGGACATCGACTCTACCTATGATCATGTGGATAACATGCTGAGGCTTTTCTTCCTCATTCTTTTTATCGGCGTCTCTCTCACTGGAGTGATTTTTGGCTCTGTCACTGAGGAATTCCCTGAGATGACCCTTGTTGAATAACCGAGCCACTTCCTCTCTCAATTGTCTGCAGTCTTCGGTTATGTGTCCATGTGTGCCATTGTATTTGCACATCAAGTTAGAATTTCTCTGAGAAGGGTCGGTTTGTATCGGTCTTGGTCACCTAGTGTCTTTAATCCTTCCAATGTATGACATGATACCCAAGGCATCGACACTGAAATTGTACTCCAATAATCGAGGTGCTTATGTGGGATCCACATATTTGTCGAATCCAATCTTGCTCATGAGTCCCAGAGGATTATGTCCTCGGTCACCCCTTCGATCGTTGCGGGTGGACTTACGTCCCGTATGGTTGTTTCTTCTGTCTGCGGCATATGGTTGATATCGATCTTTGGTTGGTCTTGATTCTTTGTCGAAGTCACTTTGGTTCTTACCTGTCGACCGGCTTGGGTGCACTGAACTCGAGGGGGCTCCCAATTGATCATCCTCAACTCTAATCTTCGATTGGTACCGATTGTGGACATCTGTCAAAGTCACAGCCGGGTATTCTATCAAATTTTGTTTTAGTTGACGTGATGCGATCGAACTCCTATTTTTTAGTCCCTATGTGAAAGATTGAAAATCCCAGTCTTCGGTAACCGGTGGCAACTCCATACGTTCTATTTGGAATCGAGATACAAATTCTCGTAGCATCTCGTTTTCCCTCTGTTTTACCTTGAAGAAGTCTGACTTTATCGTTGCAACCTTTATAGCGCCAGCGTGTGCCTTTACAAACGAATATGCCAACATGGCGAACGAATCGATAAAGTTCGGTGGCAAGTCGTGATACCAAATCATAGCTCCCTTGGACAGGGTCTCCCCAAATTTCTTCAGCAATACTGACTCGATTTCATCGTCTTCCAAATCATTTCCTTTAATAGCACACGTATAAGAGTCAACGTGCTCAATGGGATCCGAAGTCCCGTTGTATTTTGATATATCGGGCATCCTAAATTTCTTCGGTATGGGATTTGGAGCCGCGCTTGGAGGGAATGGTTTTTGTACAAATTTTTTGGAGTCCATTCCCTTTAATATTGGTGGTGCCCCCGAAATTTGATCAACTCGTGAGTTATAGGTTTCCATTTTTTTATCGTTGGCTTCAATCTTCTTTTCCCCAACTCTATCCTCTTAGTAAGCTCCTCTAGCATTTTCATTATTGCAGGGTCGGTCGTCAAAGTATTGTCACCTGATCTTTCAGGCACTGGCTCGTACGACGAGTAGGCTCTTGCTCGACCCCATTTGAAGCTCTGTGTTGATTCTGCAACTGGGCAATATTGTTCTGTTGAGCTTGAAGCATTTCAAATATGACTTGGATACTAACACCTTCGTCTCCCCTACCCTGGGTACCTCGACCGTCGGTCCGACCCTCTCTGCGTACGCTTCCATCGGGGTCTCCGCCAAAATATACATTCAAAGCAGTGTGTGAACCGACATCGATCGGGTTGGAGGGTGGAGATCCTCTAGGACCAGCTTGAACCTCGACTCCTGGAGAGACAACATTCTCGTTCTCCCCGTGGAGTCCCAGGCCGTTGTCACCATGTGTAGCTGTGTTTTGTGAGTTTGACATGATTTGTTCTGAAAACAAAATGCTTGACAAGAAACAAGCGTAAATAGTATGTTATACCATAATTAACACTGAAAAATCACTATGATCCTTAGCCGAAACTGTTTACCTCGAAATACGAGTAACAATTAAATTTGTAATGTGGTTATAAGGATACATGATCTAATTTAATGCTAATTGGTAAATGACTAAGTAAACAAATGAATTAAACAATTTATATGGATAGAAGCCGTATAATTGCAAGTTGTCAGCCTCGATCTGAATTAGACTCGAAAACGGTTTTCCAAGACCAATAAGAACATCAATGATAATATGAACAACTCAAATACGAAGAGTTAACAGTAAATAAAAGAGCGTTTGTATTCAGCAGTGTGCGTAAGAGCTTGAATGAATGATAATTATGATAATGAATGAATTACAAATGAATAGGGTTCCTCTATATATATTAGAAGAATGCTAAATAAGGAATGATTCTAATTGCGGAAGTAAAGTACATGATTGGCATTATTAATCGCTAATAGCTCTGCTGGCTCTGAGATTCTCGTCGGGATTGATGATTGAGCGCGGATATCTTGGGATTCTTTTATCGTGGTGCCGACCTAGTCTGTCCCCGATCCATCGGTCCATAAATTCCTCGATCTCGGACTTACTTTGATGCGAGCGTGCTTTAGAGGCGTGCCCTCGATCCCGTATAATCGAGTCTCTCGATTTTACCGTACACATCCATAACAATTTTGCTATATAAAATAAAAATTGGGCTTGCAACGTCTTATTCATAGACAAATAAAGCTCGATTATCATTTGTCCTTGCTCGATAAACATGGACATCTATCCTTTTTCAGTCCATTAAAGTGATTCAATAGTCTCTGACTCTTGCTATTCCTAAACATGGTGTAATAAACGAAAGAGATAAATTAGATTGAGCATTTACTTGTGTTAATAAAATTGATCTAAGTTACATTATTTTGCATTATTTACTTTTTATAATTTTAATTAATGAGTTTGGAATCCACATTGTATACGGTAAAATCGGGGAAGCCCAATTTTAAGGCTCCTACAGCATTCCGAGCCTCGACTGTATCGGATCAGAATCTTAAGTTTAATCCCGAGGGGCACTCCTCAAGGAAGAATTCCGAGGGCTCGATGCACCTCGAGGCAGAGCAAAATTCGAAGATCATCATGGAAAGGCGGGAAACTCCCAAAAGGTACGTGATTAAAGCTGACCAAGTACGCAAAATAGTATAAGCCAGTACCGTGGCAGTAAATGGTTGTACCGACCATCTCTCTTTTGTAATAATTACACATGTACTATGTTGAGATTCCCCCTCATATATAAAGCGGACCCTTGTCACTTTGTAAGAGACATGATATTCAATACAAGAACAAGAACAAGAACATTCTCTACTCTCTAACTAAAACATTCTCTACAATTGTTTCATTGGTTTATTGTCTTTCATTTATTGTGTTCATCAGTTGTTCTTCATTTATTACTTCTTATTAATCAAAAATAGTCCATCTTCGAGGCCTTCAATACTGTTATATCATTCTCAACAGCCCTTTGTCAAGCTCTTAAGCTCAACCTCGAGACCCATCTCTCCGCAGCTCGGTTTGCATAATCTCGTTACCCGTCACTCTTATTTTGTTTTCTCACTTCTCACTTAGCATCTAATGCCTAAATAACTGGTATTAAAATAAATCACGTATTTTTAGAACCACAAAATCAAATATAATTGTAATTACCATTTTCAAGGTAAACAATTTGGCGCCCACCGTGGGGCTAAATACAATAGTGATTGTTTTAGTGATGGTTTTCTAAAAATACAAGTTATTCTTTACACTTTTTCTTGTGCAAGAACCTTCAATTTCAGGTCAGAAAATGTCTAACTCAGTAGATGCGCATGAAAAAAATGGTCCTGAGGATCATGGAGATAATGGCGCAACTACTTCAAGTGCTAGTGTACCACCGCAAAACCTTGAGGGGGCACCAGTGCAAATCCCCGTCGATAAAGGCTCACGCAACGCTTTACATATCAACATAAGCTCCCATATAGATGGAAGTGTACGCGGAGAAGACCAACATGAAGCACAGAGAACTCCCGCTTGAAAACAAGTGGCCCGATCGATTAACAAAAGGCAGCTTCGAGAATTTCTCGACGATCGAGCCAAGAACCATTTCCAAGAAAGAGAATCGAACTGGAAGAATGGGCCAGAAGAACCCAACATGCCATTCACTTTATTATTGGAGAAACCGATGCCCCGCAGGAACCCGTGATCAAACGGGCCAAAGTGCCCATCACCACGAAAGAACGAGCTCAAAGTTGTATGCTTAAAGGAACTGTTGTGTTCAGAGAAGAAGATGTCGAAGCCTTGTCCCAACCATATAACGATGCACTGATAATTTCTTTTCTCTTGAATAGCATCCAAATTAAGTGTGTGCTCGTGGATCCAGGTAGCTCGTCCAATATAATCAGATTTGGGGTAGTGGAGTAGATCGAGATGCTCGACCAAATCGTACCCGTTTCTAGAGCCCTCAGTGGGTTTAACATGGCGAGCGAAATGACGAAGGGGGAAATCATCCTCCCAATAAATGTGTCCGGTACAATTAAGGATACCAAGTTTCATGTCATTGAGGGAGACACGAGATACAACGCCCTGCTTAGAAGGCCATGGATACACAACATCAGGGTGGTACCATCGACTCTCCACCAGATGTTGAAATTCTCAACTAAATATGGCATAAAAACGGTGTATGGTGAGGAACACGCGGCAAAGGAAATGTTCGTTGTGCATGGCATGGCTCCGGCGCCCATATACTCCACCTCGGAGGGGTCGGAAGATAAATGGGTCCCCGAGGATGACGAATAAGACTTCCTCACCCCTCGAACCTTCGTTGCCCCCGAAGAATTGGACGCAACAAAATCGACGGTTGAGGACTTGGAGCAAGCTGTTTTGATTGAACATTTTCCACATCGGAAGGTTTACCTGAGAACGAGATTAACTCCCGAACTCAGGAAAAAAACTCATTCAATTTCTTATTAACAACATTGATTACTTTGCTTGGTCCCACTTAGACATAACAGGGATCCCACCGGAAATAACCACCCCATCGCCTAAACGTCGACCCCAGGTTCAAACAGGTGAAGCAAAAAAGGAGGCCTCAATCCGAGATAAAGCATGCGTTCGTCAAAGATGAGGTAACAAAACTCCTCAAAATAGGGTCCATCAGGAAAGTAAAATATCCCGAATGGTTGGCCAATGTGGTAGTAGTTCCCAAAAAGGGAAACAAAGAATGTGCGTAGATTAGAAGGACTTAAATAAAGCATGCCCTAAAGATTCATTCATGTTGCCCAACATCGATCGATTGATTGATGCCACGACTGGCCACGAGATCCTTACCTTTCTTGATGCCTACTCCGGTTATAATCAAATTCAAATGAACCCCGAGGATAGGGAAAAGACTTCGTTCATCACGAAGTTTGGCACAAACTGCCACAATGTAATGCCCTTCGGGCTAAAAAATGCAGGGGCCACGTACTAGCGCCTAGTTAATAAGATGTTCGAGCATCAAATAGGTAAATCCATGGAAGTTTATATTGATGACATGCTGATTCAATCCCTGCGCGCAGAGGACCATTTGACTCATTTGTAGGAAACTTTCGACATCCTTCGAAGCTACAACATGAAGCTCAACCCCGAGAAATGCGCCTTCGACGTGGGTTCGGGAAAATTTTTAGGCTTCATGGTGGAAAATAGGGGGATTGAAATCAACCCCGACAAAATCAAGGTCATCAAACAAATCACAGTGGTAAATAATGTGAAGGTCGTACAGCGGCTGACCGAGCGGATTGCAGCGTTAGGCCGATTCATCTCGAGGTCGTCGGATCGGAGCCATCACTTTTTCTCCTTGCTCAAGAAGAAGAAGAACTTTGAATGGACTCAGGATTGCCAACACGGCTTGGAGGAATTAAAGCGGTATCTCTCAATATCACCTTTGCTCCACACCCCAAAGGAAGACGAAATGCTATATTTATACTTAAGTGGCGTATTGGTTTGAGACGAGCAAGGTACGCAATTCCGTGTCTACTATGTGAGTCGAACCCTGAGAGATGCAGAAACCATGTATCCACACTTAGAAAAATTAGCTCTTGCATTAATAAGTGCATCTCAAAAATTGAATCCTTATTTTCAATGTCACCATATATGTGTTTTAACGACATACCTCCTTCGAAATATATTACATAAACCCGAATTATCAGGCCTATTGGACAAATGGGCCATCAAATTAGGGGGATATGATATCGAATATCAGCCCCGAACAGCTATTAAGTCCCAAATTTTGGCGGACTTCGTGGCCGACTTTACGCCCACCCTTGTTCCCGAGGTAGAAAAAGAACTTTTACTAAAAACATTCACAACATCAGGGGTGTGGATCTTATTCACCGACGGTGCCTCGAACGTGAAAGGATCTGATATCGGCATAGTTCTGAAGCCACCTATAGGCGGCTTGATTAGACAATCTATAAAAAACCGCAAAGTTGACTAACAACGAAGATGAGTATGAGGCTATGATTGCAGGTCTCGAATTGGCCAAAGTCTTAGGATCGGAAGTCATCGAAGCAAAATGTGATTCCCTTCTGGTAGTAAACCAGGCAAATGGAAGCTTCGAGGTTCGAGAGGACGGGATGCAACAATACCTAGACAGACTTCAAGTCACTTTGCATCGCTTCAAAGAATGGACTCTGGTCCACATACCTCGAGAGCAAAACAACGAGGCAGATGCACTTGCGAACCTAGGATCATCCGTCGGGGAAGACGACATACTCCCCGGTACTGTTGTTCAACTATCCAAATCAGTGATTAAAGAGAGTCATGTCGAAATCAGCTCCACTATCCTGACATGGGATTGGAGAAATAAGTACATCGATTATTTGGAAAGTGGGAAGCTACCCACAAACCCAAAAGAATCAAGGGTCCTTCAGACCAAAGCAGACCGATTTTCACTCGACGAGAATGGAACTTTATACAGAAGAACCTTCGATGGGCCCCTAGCAGTATGTTTGGGGCCGAGAGACACCGATTACGTGCTCTGAGAAATCCACGAGGGTACCTGCGGAAATCACTCCGGTGCCGATTCCTTAATTTGAAAGATGATCAGAGCAGGTTACTATTGGGACATCATGGAGACCAAAGAATTCGTCCAAAATTGCGACAAGTGTCAAAGATTTGCACCAATGATCCACCAACCCGGCGAACATCTACATTCAGTTTTATCCTCATGGCCATTCATGAAATGGGGAATGGACATCGTCGGTCCCCTACCAACGGCGCCAAGTAAGGCTAGATTTATTTTATTTATGACTGACTACTTCTCGAAATGGGCGGAAGCACATGCCTATGAGAAGATAAGAGAAAGAGAAATCATCAACTTCATTTGGGATCACATCATGTGCCGATTCGGGATCCCCTCTGAGATAACCTGCGACAACGAAAAGCAGTTCATCGGAGGCAAAGTAACAAAGTTTCTCGAGGATCACAAAATCAAAAGAATCCTATCAATGCCCTACCACCCATGTGCAAATGGTCAGGACGAGTCCACAAACAAAACCATCATTTAGAACTTGAAAAAGAAGTTAGAAAATGCGAAAGTAAAATGGAGAGAAACCCGAGGTGCTATGGGAATATTGGACAACCTCTAAATCGAGCACAGGAGAGACAACGTTCTCTTTGATATACGAGTCTGAGGCTTTGGTACCGGTTGAGATCGGAGAGCCAAGCGTCAGATTCTGGCATGTCACCAAGGACTCAAACAATAAGGCCATGACTACAACCCTCAAACTATTAGACGAGAGGCTAGAAACATCGTTGATCCGAATAGACGCCCAAAAACAAAGGATCGAAAGATACTATAACAGGAGAACAAACCTTCGACATTTCGGACTTGGGGACTTAGTCCTAAGAAAAGTCACTCTAAGCAGTCGAAACCCTAATAAAGGAAAGTTGAGCCCGAATGGGGAAGGACCGTACCGCATCCTCGGAGTAATCGACAAAGGGTCCTACAAACTCGGGACCATGGAAGGCGAGCAACTTCCAAACAATTGGAATGTATCAATGCTCAAGCGCTATTATTGATAAGGTATAGCCTTCTCCCCTCTCATTTCATGCTTCACGATAATTTTTCACAGGTGACCGATGGAAGACACCACAACACCCTCCAGCTCAAAGACCTTAGGTTTCAAAGCATGAATTGCGCTCTTTTTCCCTCATGTTGGATTTTATCCCAAATGGGTTTTATCGACGAGGGTTTTAACGAGGAAACACCTATATGCTACCTAAGGAGAACTCAACAAGTATCCAAGGCTTTTCTTCAATCGACCTCAAATACTGAGGGGCATCCCCCTGGGAGATCACCTCTTCGAAGAAACCAAAATGAGCCAAAGAGGGTCTCGACAGGAGAACAATGTATAGGACCAAACGGTCGAATAAATCGTGTCCACATAGAATAATCGAACCCTCGATGGTGAAAAAATGTATACTTGTACCAACTAATCGAAGTGGATTCTTTTGTCATCCAAACACGTCGCGTGTCAAAAAAGTTTGCTATTTTCACAAAGAACGGATCCAAAGCCAAAAACTTTCGATGTCTCGGGGATTGCCCTCGACAGTCACCCCATCGAGTCATCAAAAACTCGAAGCCTTAAGACCTCAGGGTTGGCAACTTTGAGCTCATAAGCCCTCCACTAGGCAACATCAACATTATAATCCCTCCATGAGGCAATATCGACAACCTAATACCTCGATGAGGCAACACCAAAAAGTTTGCTATTTTCACAAAGTGCGGCTCCAAAGCCCAAAACTTTCGATGTCTCGGGGACTGCCCTCGATAGTCACCCCATCGAGTCATCAAAATCTTGAAGCCATAAGACCTCAGGGCCGGCAACTTCGATCTCACAAGCCCTCCACGAGGCAATATCTACACTATAAGCCCTCCACGAGGCAATATCAACACTATAAGCCCTCCACGAGGCAATATCACCGATGTAAGCCCTCCACGAGGCAGTATCAACGACATAAGCCCTCCATGAGGCAATATCAACTCCGACTCGGGGACCGTCCTCGACAGTTGGCTCATAAAGTTATTTAAGTCGAAGCCATAAGACCTCAGGGCCGGCAACCTCGATCTCATAATCCCTCCACGAGGAAACATCAACACTATAAGCCCTCTATAAGGCAATATCGACAACCTAAGACCTTTATGAGGCAACACCAAAAAAGTACGCTATTTTCACAAAGAGTGGCTCCAAAGCCAAAAACTTTCGATGTCTCGGGGACTGCCCTCGACAGTCACCCCATCGAGTCATCAAAAACTCGAAGCCATAAGACCTCAGGGCCAGAAACTTCGAGCTCATAAGCCCTCCACGAGGCTATATCAACACTGTAAGCCCTTCATGAGGCAATATCACTGATGTAAGTCCTCTGTGAGGTAGTATCCATGAAATAATCCCTCCATGAGGCGATATCAATTCTGACTCAGGAACTCTCCTCGACAGTCGACTCATAGCCGTAAGACCTCAAGGATGGAAACTTCAAACTCATAAACCCTCCATGAGGCTCCAATGTAAGCCCTCCATGAGGCGCCAATGTAAGCCCTCTATGAGGCAATATCAAAACTATAAGACCTCAAGCAAGGCATGTATTAACTTGTAAGACCTTAAAAAGGCATAATCCCGATATCAAAGTCAAGGCTATATATCGAACTTGTAATCCCCCTAAAAAGGCATACCCTAAATATAGATGCTGAGGCTATCTCACTCAGGGACTAAAGGCTACGGCCAAATACGATGACCACCATGATAAGGCTTCAGCCAAACTAATGCGACTCGAAGACGTCTGACTGTCGCCATAAAATCACAGGCCTCCCATTACTTTAAAAAAACTAGTTAAAGGTCGTACCGACATAACGCTTAAGAGCCCAAGTCGCCAGCTACACTAAAGGTCGTACCGACCTAACGCGTAAGAGCCCAAGTCACCAGCTACAGGTCGTACCGACCCAAAGAGCCTTAGGGACGATTTAAAAACCTAAGGGTCGATGAGCTCGAGTTGAACCCCAACTTGGAGACTGAGCCCTAAACGGTTAACTAAAATGCCTTAGGGCCAAATGCGTAAGAGCCCAAGTCGCCAGCTACACTAAAAGTCATACCGACCTAACGCGTAAGAGCCCAAGTTGCCAGCTACAGGTCGTACCAATGATCACGCTCAACTATGTCTTATAAAGCCCAAGTTGCCAGCTACAGGTCGTACCAATGATCACGCTCAACTATGTCTTATAAAAAGACTAAACGGGCGCTGCAAATATAATCTGGGGTATTAAGCCCAAAGTCGATCCCACAGAGAATTGAACGTATCAATTGAATTTATGAAATACTAAACTGTTACTTAATCACTTTTCTCAATACTTTTGAATATCAATTTGTGGTTGATGTTTGCTTTTTCGTTGGTCCGGTTTATGGTCCTGAAAACTTTCTCAGGGTCTGATAAGGCTTCAATCACTTCACCAGTCCTCGATGAGTTTCTAGGCATGCACCTGCAACACTTAGCAAACGTTAAACGTTCAATGTGAAAACGAAAATTTTAAAGAAAATTGACTATGTTTCAGAATTTTGTATTTCTTTCAACTCAATTGATAATACCGTTAATTCCCCGGCAACGGCGCCAAAATTTGATCACGCTCAACTATGTCTT
>ML434827.1:98473-118318 GCA_005239525.1 Nicotiana knightiana | reverse complement strand
CGCCCCCCTAACGCCAGGGGGGGCCTGGCGTTATGGCCCTAACGCCCCCTAACGCCAGGGGGGCCAGGCTTTATGGGGCAAACGCTCCCCTAACGCCAGGGGGTGCCAGGCTTTAGGGGGCAAACGCCCGGCTATCGCCCGAACGTCTCCTTTTGCGTATTTTCGACGTATTTGCATCCCTTTAGCTCCGTTTCCATCTCCAATTCACCTACACATAAAATAAACTCCATTAAGCACATAACAAGTGTATTTTTATCATTAATGCGCATAAAATGTAAGGTATATTACATGTTAAACTATGCAATTTAGTCTCGCATCAACCGACCCAAAGAGCCTCATGGCCAATTTAAAAACCTAAGGGCCGATGAGCTCGAGTCGAAACCTGACTTGGAGACTGAGCCCTAAATGGTTAACTAAAATGCCTCAGGGCCAAATGCATAAGAGCCCAAGTCGCCAGCTACATCAAAGATCGTATTGACCCAATGCATAAGAGCTCACGGGCCATCCTAAAAAAGCCTCAGGGCCAATTTATAACCCCAAGGGTTTCATTTCTAAGTCCTATTCATCGTACTAATCGTCGACAAGCGTCAGAGCCTATCCTAAGAAACTAGAAAAGAAACAAGGAATAATGAAAGACCTTTTATATATGATAGAGGTTCACAAAGCGTATTTACAAAGCTCAAAATCGGATCCCTTGCACACAAAAAAAAAAAAAAAAAAAAAACCTAATCTACAACTAGGGTGTTCCTTCAACGGATCCCTCGGAGGTTATGCTTTCAGCAGCTCGGCCCTCGGTCTCCAGGTCTTTAACGGTCTCTTCCCCCTCGGGGACTTCATCCTCATCTTCATCATCTTCCGAGTCACTGCTTGAGTCATCTTCGGAAGCAAGCAGTTCCTTCGATTCCTTTTCAAGGGTCTTCACCCTCTCGATCTTAGCAGGCAAATCGAGGCCCCCTGCACGAATATCCTCGAGATCCTGCCTCAGAGACTTTAATCGGGCATGCTTCAGAACCCGTGCAAGTTTAAACTTGGCCTCCTCACCTGCTTTCCTGGCCTGGGCGTTTGCAGCAGCAATATCGACTTTATACGAGGCTATAAGCGCATCAACTTCAGCCTTAATTGAAGATAGCACAGCGACCTATTCAGCATAGAGGTCCTTATATTTGCTACTTTCAGACCTTGCATCCCGGGGCAATGCTCAATCAAGGTTAACTTCCCTTGGAGGACGTCTCTCTCAGAGGTTATCTCGTTCACACACTGCCTAAATCCAAGGATCTCAACATCCCTGGTTCTGAATCCTTCCCACATCAGGGCATCTTTCTCCTTAAGCTACGAAAACCCGATAAGGGTCAAATACTAATATCAATTACAAAAATGAAGCACATGAAGGCTATGTTACCTGCTCATCAAGATCGCTCCGTTTACAATATATTGTTTCTAAGCGAGCTCGGAGGTCCAACGTTTCTTCCTCCTTTTGGGCGAGAAGAGCCCTGAGCTCATCCTCCTCCTCCTCCGATAAAAATCTCCTACACTCCCCCTCATAATGGGTCGGCTCAGACTGAAACTTGGTTGTGGTCTTATTGTAAAGCACTTTCACCTGATCATGTAAACAGTACGCCAAAACGATGGGTGAATCTGGACGAGCGTCACTTGATATCGCTTGCAGAAATTGAGAACGACGGGGTCTGTCGATGGTGAAGACGGCCCTACCGGGCCTAGGGTAAATGGATAGGTGTATACATTGAGGAAGCCGATTTTGTGGGTTGTTATGTCTTCCTCCCGAGAAGGATTCTCCACTTGCATCGCATCTCCCCAGCGGCAGTCGGCCTTCACTTTCTCGATGTTTATTATTAGGCTAACATATCGGGATATGGGTTCACACTGCCCCAACTTCGAAGAAGGTTTATCAACCTTGAAATCAAAGGTCGTTTCGTAGGGTACGGGGATGCACTCCTCGATATTTGGGGGAACAATTGCCTTTCCCGTAGAAGAACGTGAGGAAAGAGGGGTTTTATCATATTGTGGAATAGTTTTAGAGGTCTTCGTCATTCCTGCTGAAAGATCTCGAAGGAAACGAGAGGGAGTTGATCATAAAAGGGATACTGGAAAGAAGTAATGAGAGCTCTTTTTAGAAAAGGGTAGGAGAAGTGGTAAAATGAGAGGGGCAGGAGAAGGATTATTTATAGGGGCCAACCAAGCGCATGGAGGAACACCAAAAGGCAGTCAACCGCCGTAATAAATTCGAATCTTTTCAAGAACTGTGCATATATGGCTTCTGAGCATCTCTCACATCAGTTGCTTACATGGCATGAATGATAGGATAATGAAAGCATTAAAAGTTGGTGAATTCAAATCGTTTCTTGTCTTTTCATTCCAAGAAACGTCGGGACTATCTGTATACGGTAAAACCGAAGAAGCCCGATATTAAGGCTCCTACAACATTCCGAGCCTCGACCTCGACTGTATCGGAATAGAATATGAAGTTTAACCCCGAGGTGCACTCCTCGAGGAATCACTCCGAGGGGTCGATGCACCTCGAGGCAGGGCAAAATTCGAAGATCATCATGGAAAGGCGGGAAACTCTCAAAAGGCACGAGATTAAAGCTGACCAAGTACACAAAATAGTACAAGCCTATACCGTGACAGTAAATGGATGTACCAGTCATTTCTCCTTTGTAATAATTACACTTGCACTATGTTGGGATTCCCCCTCATATATAAAGAGGACCCTTGTCACTTTGTAAGAGACATGATATTCAATACAAGAACAAGAACATCCTCTACTCTCTAACTAAAACATTCTCTACAATTGTTTCATTGATTTATTGTCTTTCATTTATTGTGTTCATTAGATGTTCTTCATTTATTACTTGTTATTAATCATAAATAGGCCATCTTCGAGGCCTTCAATACTGTTATATCATTCTCGACAGACCCTTGTCAAGCTCTTAAGCTCGACCTCAAGGCCTATTCCGACTAACCTCGAGACCCGTCTCTCCGCTGCTCGGTTTGCATAATCTCATTACCCGTCGCTCTTATTTCGTTTTCTCACTTCTCACCTAGCATCTACTGCCTAAATAACGGTGTTAAAATAGATCACGTATTTTTAGAACCACAAAAATCAAATATAATTGTAATTACCAATTTCAAGGTAAACACACATCTTATTAATATCAAATAATATTATTAGCCTATGACCTACATATATCCTCCGCCTTATTAGCCATCGATAAGTGAAATTTATGCTTTTATAGCAGCTAGTATGTAGTATGACAATTAGTTTTTTGGGAAAAATGTCAGATTTGTCCCTTTACTTTAGTAAATTATCCACGATTATCCCTAATTATACTATCGGTCTAAATATGTCCCTACCATTAAGAAAGTAGATAAAATACCCCTAATTCTAACAGTTGTCCAATGTGGCTAGGGACCCCTTCAATAAAAATTACACGTAATTAAATAACCCACCCCTTACCTTTCTTTCTTAAAATTTCGTTTTCATTCTAAATTTTTATTCTTTTTCCATTTCTCATTTTTCTCTCTCCTTTTCCCTACCATCATAATCTCTCTTCTCCCTTGCCCTCCACCATTATAGTGAATAATAAATTTTTGCCGGAAAAAATGGTCCCTCTTATGGGCGCCACGAGAGGAACTGGTCACCTAACCTCCAGAAAATAATCCATCTCTCTCCCTCCTACTATGTCCGTCTGCAACCTACCAGAGATTACCCACCACCACTAAAAATCAGATCCGTCCGAACACCACCGGAAGCCACCATATCCCAAAACTCTTTGACCACGATTTACCTTCATGGATATGATTGATTTGACCAATACTACACAGTTTATTAACCAAACCACCATTATAGCGAGTAATAAAATTTCTCCGGAAAAAAAAGGGTCTCTCTCCTTTAGCAGTAGCCGGTGTCGACGAGATCAACTGGTCGACTAACCACGACAAAAACAAGCACAAATCTCGTTCTTGTTAACTCTCTGTTGGAGGAAACTATATGAGGCTCTTCTTTACTATGCTACTGCAATCTCGTTTACTATTTTTTTCGCATGTCGCCGACCGTCCTCTGCCATTGCAAAACCCCTTGTAATTTTCTTATTTTTGGACTTACACACAAAACCCTTCTCTAGAATTCTCTTAATCACAACGGGCGCATAATTTTTATTGATAAAATTATTCTCGTTTGGTCTTTAAATTAGAAGAGAAACACCTGAAAATATAAAAGTAGTGTTGGTAATACCCATGTGTTGGTACATGAAATATTTAGAGAAGTAGTGAAAATGTGCAGTAAAGAGTTCTTATGTAGAGAGATTTGGTAGAGACGAACGAATTTATTGTGGCTTTCGTGGTGGAAAAGATGGAGGCTAATGTAACTGGTATAACTGGTGGAGGGAAAGGGATCAGATGGAAGGGAAAATAAAGAGAAAAAGAAGTAAAATAAAAAGAATAGAGGTTTAGAGTTAATTATGTGGATTATTTAATTGCGTGTCATTTTTTATTGGGTGGGTCCTTTGCCACAGCGGACAACCGTTAGGGTTGGGTCTATTTTTATCTACTTTCTTAACGGTAGGGACGTATTTGGACCGATAGTAAAACTAGGGATAAACGTGGATTATTTATTAAAGCAGAGGGACAAATCTGGTCTTTTTCCCTAGTTAAAATAGAAAAAATAACATTTTTCCCAAAAATACCAAGTATATACTCCCTCCGGTCCAAAATAAGTGATTTTTTACCTTCACACAGATTAAGAAATCTAACTTTTATCATTAATTAAGAATAAAATTGATCATATATAACCTTTACTATTTCTTCGTATAAACAATACTAATACATACTCCAATACCATTTATTTTAAGAGCAATAAAAAAAAACTAATTAATTCATTCTGGAAAATTACTTATTTTAGATCACCAAAAAAAAAATTTCAAAAAATCAATTATTTTGGACAGCAGATATTAGAATAATATCTCGAAAGAAGTTTCAATATCCTCCTCTTCGAGATTCCTTTCACAATTGACAGCCTACGTCGGCAATGGCGCCTAAACTCCTTGCTCTATCCTCCTTATCTTCCATTTCTCCATTCCATCTCCCTAATTGCCACATTTCAACTCCTAATTCCACACCTAGCAAGCTTAACATCTTCAAATTCCACACTCCTAAACCCAATCTTATCCTCTGCAAATCCACAGAATCACAGGTTGTCTCAGAATCCGAACCCGAGGGCTATGGAGCTGCCGCTCCGACCCGAGGCGACATATACCTCCAACGCCAACAGGCCGTGGCTGCATCTTCAACGGTGCTAGCCACAACTAAGAAGAAAAAGAAGAAGAAAGATAAAATCTTCAAAGTTTCCAACTTGGCTCCTGGCTGTTACGGTTGTGGAGCTCCATTACACACATCAGAAGTGGATGCTCCTGGTTATGTTGAACAGGAGACATACAATTTGGTATTATAACTTGGTTGAAATTTCTTAGTTTGTTTGCTACTGCATTTCCACGTATTTTTTTATAAGGTCTATTTAATATTGGGACTTGGGAGTTTAATTTGGAGTTTAAGCTGTATGTATGATCAATGTAAAAGATATTTACACAATCAGGTCATTTATAAGTTAATTACTAGTAAATTTCTATAACAAACATTACTTGGTAACCTGGTAAAAATAGGTAACTAAAATTTGGTGATAGAATTTTTTTTATGCTATTGGTATATATAACTTAAATCCTTAATTTGAGGCGTTTCAAAACTAAATCATCCGGAAGATTTTAAGTTTGTTAAGTATCATGTTCACTAAATTTATTAGATTGTTACTGTTGTTTCCCAGATATGGATTGTATGAGTTTACTGTTGATGGTTTCTAACTTGTATTTTTCTGGTGGAATATAGAAAAAGAAGCATCACCAGCTTAGAAAAGTTCTTTGTGGACGATGTCGCCTACTGTCTCATGGGCACATGATTACTGCAGTAGGTGGAAATGGAGGTTATTCTGGAGGCAAGCAATTTGTTACTGCAGAAGAGCTTCGAGAAAAGCTGTCTCATTTACGCAATGAGAAAGCTTTGATTGTTAAATTGGTAACCACCCAAAAACTACTCGTTTACCTTTCCTATGAAGTCGTAATAAATTTGTTTGTAATTTCTTAATGATGTTGTAATCTGCGGTGCTGCCAGACTAGTATCAATTTGAGTTCTTCAACCTGAATCATCTGTTTTAAAATGTAGTTTCAAATAATGCGTTGATTAAATATCTAACTATGTTTTTCTATACTCTGTTCAGACTTCAAGCAGTTGGCAGATAAAACTTATCCTGATTGCTTTATTCATAAGTTCACTGTCTTACTTGAATGATTATACTGTTACTCAGCTTTGTCCTGCATTGAATTTGTGGACTATTTGGAATCTTAGATGAAGCTGACAGCGTTGAAACTAGGAAGTAATAGATGGATAATAACAATTTCAAGTAGCATATTTCATGTAAAAAAATGGAGATTGTAGTTCACCATGAAAAATATTAATCTTTATCTAAGTCATACAAGTGAGTTTCTTGCAATGAAGTCACTGATGGCAAAGGTTTCATCAATCAACAGTGTTAGAGAAATTAAGCTCTTATCTAATGGCTTGAAGAGTTACCTTCCAACCTCGTGAAAGCTTGTATTTTAGTCTTAAGATTGATCGCACTGGTGTTGATTACATGTTGAAACCAAGAAATGTAGTTGTTGGCTCTCATTTTGTCTGTTCATGTCATTGACTTCTAAACGTTTGTTTATTTGTTTGTTTTTTTGCGTTCTATGTGCTTTCATGGATCATCACATGTAGGTTGATATTGTAGACTTCAATGGCAGTTTTCTGGCTCGTGTCCGAGATCTTGCCGGTGCAAATCCCATAATTTTGGTTATAACTAAGGTAATAATAGCAACCAAGTAATATGCAGTTTATGCTACCATTGTTTCTGCCAAAATGCTAACAATGTAGAGGCAATATTGACTAGGTGTAAATTCCAACTAACATCTCTCTCTATTTCACTTCTTAAGGTGGATCTTCTTCCAAAAGAAACTGATCTTAATTGTGTTGGTGACTGGGTTGTGGAGGCCACAATGAAGAAGAAGCTTAAGTAAGTTTGAGGTGTATGATGTATCCTTTATATATTAGATTTGTGTGTCGGTACGTGCAATAGGAGTTATAGCTTCAGCTTGGGTTAGTTGGCGTGCTTCTTTTGAGATTCCTAATTGTCAGTTAGTCATCTATAACCAGCATTGCTTTGCATCATCCTTTTGGAGATCATGTTCACTTGCAATACTTTGATTATCACCTTCATGTATTATTAATATTTAATAGGGTTCTAGTTAAGGTAAATGTCACGTCAGACTTCTACTCCCGAGTACAAAAGGATGAGATAAAAATCTAAAATAGCATGCTCCTTTTTGCAGTGTTCTGAGCGTTCATTTAACTAGTTCAAAGTCATTGGTTGGAATCGCTGGGGTGGTGTCAGAAATCCAAAGAGAAAAAAAGGTCAGTTTCTTCTCTATGAAGATGTAAGATTTCAATTTTCTATTCTGGATACAACTGCCTTGGTTTTGTGCGTATCCCCCAAAAGAAAAACCACATATTTTCTGGAACTACTATATCATGGTTTATGCTAGTGCATTCATTACTAGATAAGCTGATAGATAAATATACATTTCTCTTGACTCTGTTTGAAGGGTCTCTTTAGACAGAGACTGGATAAAGTTAACTAGGACAGAGGTTGTGTCTGAATATGTAGTAATAAAGACACCTAATGGAATCAAATCAATCTCCTTAAGTAAAAGATCAATCCATCTTTCTAGTAACTTGCATCAATGGCTTGTTAATTCTTTCTAATAAAATCAGGTATCTTGTGATCATTATTCATTACTTGGAGAGTCATTTTCCAATTTGAATTAGTCTTTTCTTAGACAATACAGTATTTCTGGATGGTGCATCAAGCCTAATTGTTTGTTCTGACAGCTTTTATGTGAACCTTTTCTTTTTTAGTTTGAAGGATCTATACTTCATCTAGGAACTTTCTTCCTGCTTAAACAAACATATGATAGGCTTACTTTTAGCTTTTTCACGTCATTTTAGGGTTTACTAATGTTCTGTTGATATTTTCCTGCAGGGAAGGGATGTATACATTCTGGTAAGTGAGTTTACAAACCACTGGACTGAGATTTATCCAAAACTTGGAATATGATGATTAGTCACATTTTCTTGTGTTGTGCTGGGTCTTTATGAATTCTTCAATTTAATTCTTAGTGGTTTGGAATCAAGTTACGTAAATGTCAAGTGCTGCTGAATTTTCAGGGCTCAGCAAACGTGGGAAAATCTGCATTCATCAATGCGCTGTTAAGTAAGTCTTTTATGAACTCCTGTATTCATCAGGCTGTCGGGTGCAATTTAATACATAGGTTTAGTTCTTTATAGTGTTTTTCTCGTCTTTGGGTCAACTGCAGTATTCGAGTTGCAATGCATAATCCTTAGATTTGGCTGCTAGTGATGTAATTTTAGCTTTTTCTTATTTTTTTTCCTACGTCACTTTAAACAAGATCAGCTCCTAGTATTTGTGGTCCTAGAATGTATCTCGAGTTGGAAATGATGGTCTGCTGAATCACTAGAAAGATCCAATC
This sequence comes from Nicotiana knightiana, assembly GCA_005239525.1. NCBI lineage: Eukaryota > Viridiplantae > Streptophyta > Magnoliopsida > Solanales > Solanaceae > Nicotiana > Nicotiana knightiana. Next base: position 109,667 of record ML434827.1, on the reverse strand, counting down.
AACTACTTTGCCTGCACAACATAACCTCATATGTGGATGTTCTTTTTCCGTTACTTCCAACAGCATTCTTTTAGCTTATCAATTTCTTCTTATTTAACAGATTATTAATATTTGGTTGCTTCAATTTTCCAATAAAATCTTGCTTTGACCTGTATTAATGTGCTACCTATATATGGCAAATTGGGAACTAGTAATTTTCAGTCTTCTCTTTTAAATGCATGCTACTTCTTTAAACCTGTTCTTTCCAATGCTTTGATCTTACTTTTTGTCTGCTATTAATATTTCTTACTATGACTGTGTAATCAGATACGATGTCATATAATGACCCAGTTGCAGCCACTGCGCGAAAATACAAACCGATACAATCAGCTGTTCCTGGAACTACACTGGGTCCAATCCCAATTGATGCTTTCCTTGGTGGTGGGGTAAGTGTATCTCACTCTAGCAACTGATCATCCAACTCCTTTAAGTGATAGTTTTTGAATTACTGGGTGAAATGGAAAGGTAAAAGTGTGGTTCTTGAATCTTAAAGAGGTAGAGATCCTATCGAACTCTTATTAAACTCGTGGGAAATTAATTTGTGATTAAGAATCCCCCCCCCAACTCCCCCACCCCACCCCAATGCTCGAGTATTTAGTTCAACAGTGAAACTCTATTAGAATAGTATTAAAACTTCGACTAAAACTTCAGGCTGCTCATAACTTTCTTGAGTCTCAAACGAAGCCCAGGAAATCATACCTACACATGGCTGATGACAGGGATGACAAAATCAGTTTTGAAATAATGATAAGGAGTAACAATAGATAAAGACATTACTCGAAGTCACCATAGCTATTGTCCTTAATTTTTTGCTAAATGAATCCTAACTTTCTTCTCTTTTTATTTTATTTTTAATGTTAAAAGATGAATACTTCATAGATTGACGATTCTTCCAATAATCCAATGTGAGTGAAATTTTAACAGTTTCTATGCGCTTATTACAATATAGAAAGTGTATGATACTCCTGGAGTCCATCTTCATCATAGGCAAGCTGCAGTTATTCACGCAGAAGATCTCCCCACTCTTGCTCCTCAAAGTCGTCTCCGTGGTCAAGCTTTTCCAGTATGTTCTTTCTCCAACATTTGCTTTAGGAGATTTTTGTATCCAAACGTGATGCGAATTAAGCATTTTCCTCTCTTTTCTGGTTTTCTGATGTAACTAGAGTTCTGGGCTAAACTTGGAGTCACAGATAGCTGACCGAGTGAGATCAAGTGGCTTGAGTGGATTATCAATATTTTGGGGAGGCCTCGTGCGAATCGATGTTTTGAAGGTTTCTCTTAAAGATCTTGTCTCTTTTGCATATATAAACAGTCCCATTCAGTAATTGTCAATTGATGGTCACTTTGATATTACTTCAGGTTCTCCCAGAGACTTGTTTGACATTCTATGGACCCAAGGCGTTGCAACTTCATATGGTGCCTACTGAAGAAGCAGATGAGTTCTACCAGGTAATTCCAAACTCTCATATTTTATACCTACCTTTGACCTTTTCGGGATATTGACAGCAATGTAAAACAAAAAGAAAAGAGCACTGCACCAGCAAGTACAGAATAGACAGCAGTATGGAAGTTCCTTTAATATTTTTTCTTTTCAACAAAAAAAGTGTTAGCATAAAGGAAAAGTGAGATATAGAATTCATGATTTCAAATTCTTTTTGTTCCAAAAAGAGACTTCAGTATCATTTGCCAGACCCTTGCTTACATTCATGATGATTTCATCATGAGCATTTAACCCAAAACCTTAAACAATAGGTAGAGTAGTCAATTATCTGTAAATCCCTTTAGAAAATTTTATACAACTGATATAGAGCATGGTATATCGCTACCCTTTTTCTATATGTACTTTGCGTTTTGAACATCTCTCATTGTTGCAGAAAGAACTAGGAATTTTATTGACACCGCCGACAGGAAAGGAAAAGGCAGATGGCTGGATGGGACTTGAAACTAAACGCCAATTACAAATTAAGTATGAAGATATTGAGAGGTGAGCACATTCATGTCTAAACTGTGGCACTATCTGGATGTCTAATATGCTTATTTTTTTTGCTAATGCGTCTCTATAGACCTACCTGCGATGTGGCTATATCTGGTCTTGGATGGTTCTCTGTTATACCAGTGAACAAATCAGTCGGAACATCTGATCCGGTTTCAGAAGTTACAGCTGGAGAGCTAACCTTTGTTGTCCATGTTCCGAAACCAGTAGAGATTTTTGTTCGACCTCCTCTACCAGTTGGCAAAGCTGGAGGACAGTGGTATGACTACAGGGAGTTGACAGAGGAGGAATCAGAAGTTAGACCCAAATGGTTTTTCTGATTGTTACTACTCCAGTTTGAGTTTAATTTCTGTATATTGATGGGTCAGCTAGATGATAACTAAATTTAATTGTCCATAGAAAATTGGAGTGTAATCTGTAAAATAAAGCACGTTAACTATGGCAAGAGGTTATAAAACAGTGGTTAAGTTGAAGGGTATATGGGGGAGAATATAGGTTGGATACCAGGTATTATTAAAATGAACAGGGTAAAAAAATTGGGATAGGTCATTTTAATTCTGTGAAGCCACGGGGCAGTCCGTCCAATTGAAGGGTATATTTGAATGATAGTATATGATGATCAAACAGTGAATGGGTCGTTATTTTTAAATTATTTTCAATAATACAATGGCCATTTTCCGTATAACTAAATACTCTTGAAATCGGTTCTGATTGCTTCAAGGCTTCAACCCAAATATATATTGAGCGTGGTGTGAGTAACTTCTTTTGCAGATGACCGGGGAAGATCTATAAATTTGACATACATCAAACTAAAAGAGATTATAGATCTGACTGCCTAATACTCTGTACAGGAACACTGATATAACTTGAGGGAGGCAATCCAAAATCAGAAAAACATTGCCAAAAGGAAAAAATAAAGAAAGAAAAGAATATCCTCCTTGTAGGTGTACAATTACTACCAAGATCCTAGGCTCCAAAGGAAATAGATAATTTTTAAGAAATTTCAATAATATTTTTCATGTAAAGAAATAACATAGATAGAGAAAAGATAATTAAATCCTCTGATATGGGGCATAGGAGCTATTGTTAATGAAATTATAAAATTGTACCTTTCATGTCTGCACTTTCTCAAATAAAAAATATATAGTCTCGAATAGAATGCTGAATATTGGGGGAGAGGGTTGAGTAATATACCAAATACTGTATATTTCTCGGCGTAATTAACCAAAAAGCAGTGTAGTTGGCCGATGCGATTGTGTTTAAGAAAATGAACTTGAACATAGGGTGTGTTTGATACCAAGGAAAATATTTTCCAATTTTCTCATGTTTGGTTGGCTTAAATATTTGGGAAAATATTTTCCTTGTCAACTCATTTTTCTCCAATTGGAAGAAAATGTTTTCCTTATCATGAGAAGGGAAAACATTTTCCAAAACTCCCTCTCAACCTTCCTCACCCCACCTCCCCATCCCCCCTCTCCAAAAAAAACTTTTTTTTTCAAATTTCAGTTTTTCGTTATCATCCACCCTACTATCATCCACCTCACCCCCCACCCCCTCCTGCATAAAAAAATATTCTTTTACCTTTTTTTTTTTGCAATTTCAAATTTCTATTTTTTCGTTTTTCTGCACCACCCTCCCACCTCGACAAAAATATTTTTTTAATATATTTTTCAGTTTTAGTTTTTTTTTATTTATCGATTTAAAGGTTAAAAATTTACAAGTTCCAAAGTTATGAGTTCGGAGGTTTATGTGTGTCACGACCCAAATCTCCCTTCATTGGGCATCGTGATGGCACTTAGTCTTAAGGACTAGGTAAGCCTAATATGTAGGAATAACAACAATATAAATAGAATCTAATACTTTTCTAAAATAAATAATTCTTTACACATTTTATATTCCCAAAACTCAGAAGTACAAGTCATAAGCTTTTAAGAATTTACACTAAACTCCTAAAATACCACTGTTCAAAAATAAGTGCAACAGTGCAAACAAAAGATAAGATGGTGACTCCGAAACCGCGAACCTGAAACGTTTTTACCTTGAGTCTCCACAACAGCAACCGCGCTACTATCGATCACTCAGTCGGATATGCGAAAACCTGGAATCTGCACAAAAATGTGCAGAAGAGTAGTATGAGCACACCACAGTGGTGCCCAGCAAGTATCAAGACTAACCTCGGTAAAGTAGTGGCGAGGACTAGTCAAGACACCCACTGGTCTAATAAAAACTGAACAAGTATCAATATCGGAATTAATGAAATAATGATATACACATAAAGGCTATGTCATATAGCTAACAAGACAGTGAAATCGATAAAGAAGGAAAACAATAAGTATCAGCGGAAACCATGACGTAACACAAAGACTGAATAGAACACAGACAATCTGGCATGCAAATATGCAACACGAGCACGTAATGACTCAACAACTTCAACCACTTCTACATCAAATTCATAGTCGTCTCCACGAGGTTCCGAACCTCGGACAAATCATCATTTACGGGTCCCAATATCCGAACCCTAACACTTGGCATCTTGCGCCCTCATTCGAGTACTAACTGCACGGACGACTCACGTGCCAATTGGGCCATTCCCACCCTTACGGTAAGCACAACAAGAGTATCTATACTTGACAACCACAAGGAGTCTTGAATCCATTAGTAGTACTTAACTACGTGTATGTTTGTGCAGGTGTCCTAACATGATTTCAACAACCAATAGACATGAGAAAAACAAAAAGGGCAACACGTATATTTTCATCTCATAAATTTCCACATGAATGAACTCACACGGTAAGTGTTCCAGTACACAATATCAACAACAAGGAATGCCCCCAAGCCAACACAATTATCACAAACAATCACTGCCATAGCTCACCTTGTCACGCCACGTGTACAATATTAAAGTATATGCCCGTCTTGTTTCGCCACACGTGCATAAACATGTTCCCACCTTGTCACGCCACATGCGCAACACTCAATCTCATATCCCGCCTTATCACGCCGCATGTGCAATATCCGTAGTAAACACGACACGGCAAAAACCTCGTGCAAATCCCTATATCAACAACTGCACGACAGAAACCTCGTGCATCACCACGACCAGTACAATAACAACAACACGGGCAACGGTTCAGAATACAATTAATACATCAACTCAATAACCTTCGATCACAAGATAGGCAAAACTAGTTCACGAGAAATAAACATAATAAGGAGAGCTAGGCATATTAAGAAATCACTCCACAAGGAAGGAAAATAGCATGTAACAGCCGCACCTAATTACACGGGTGAACAACAAGAAACCAACACAAATCTGATAACTCCATATAAGGCAAGTCACGAAGGTATAGAATATCTAAACTTCCTTTAAGGTTGAGCAGTTACGAGAATATTCAACAATTTCCACTTAAGGACAAGCAGCAGAGAATAATCATAACTTCATTTAAGACCAAAACAATTATAGGTTGAGATGAAGATAATTGAAAATTTGAGATACGCAGTTAAGAAGATATAGCATGACAGTAAAGGAAATAAAACCTTCAGATAAGTCAATTAGGAGTCAAGTAGGCAATAAGAGTAATCCAAAAGTAAGAACTTCCACATTTAAGCAAATAAAGATGACATTAGAAATTAGGAAATTCAATTATGCTAAGGACACTTCATACTCGGCGAATATAAGGATCTAAGATTCCTAAAGGGTCAACTTTCCACAAATAAGTCCGAGCATGCGCTCGTCACCTCGCGTACACGGACTACAACCAACATAGAAGACTCAAACCCTAAGGGGTAATTCCCCCACACAAGGTTAGGCAAGATACTTACCTCAACCGCTCAAAAAAAACTTGAAATCACGTTCTTGCCATGGGTATCCAACTCCCAATGGCCCAAATCTACTCAAATCAATAGCATCGTGTAAATAATACTACAAGCCACTAGTTTAACAAATAAATTCGAAGCTAAAACGTGAAATTAGGAAAATTGCCCAAAAAGTTCTCCGGGCCCACGTATCGGATTCGGGTAAAAATTATATTTTTCGGACATCCATTCACTCACAAGTCTAAACATATGAAAATCTCTCAAATCGGAGGTCAAAAATCCAATCAAAACTCAATAATTCGGTCTATGAAGTTTACCCCGTTTTCTACCCAAAATTTTCGAAATTAAAGGTTGGAAACATGGAAATTGTTATATAATGGATGGAAATCACTTACCCAAATTACCCAGGTACAAAAGCCTCCAAAAATCGCCTCTCCCGAGCTCCCCAATTCGAAAATGGTAAAAATAAATAAACCCTCGGTTCTGCCCAGCCATTCCGCATTTGTGCCCCTGGTTCCGCACCTGCGAAACTATCATCGTAGGTGCGAAAACCCACTAAAAAGTCTGGGGTCGCACCTGCGGTCAAATGGCCGCACCTACGAAAAACTAATCGCACCTGCGAGGATTGGGGGTTTGGGCTAATTCCGCACTTGCGAACTCCTCGCCGCACCTGCGTGTCCGCACCTGCGGAAGGTCCATCACAGGTGCGAGACACTAGAACCAGAAATGGTTCAGCTGTCTCCGAAGTTCTAAAAACACCCGATGAGCATCCTAAACGTACCCGAGGCCCCCCGGGACCCCGTCCAACCACACACACAAGTCATATAACCTAACGCGGACTCGCTTGAGGTTTCAAACCAAATAAAACAACACTAACACGATGAATTAAATTAAAAATCCATGAAAATTCTTCAAACTCATATAAACATTAAGTTTTGTATTTAAGGCCTGAATCACGTCAAACTAAGTCCGTTTCTTACCAAATTTCACAGATAACACATATAAATCATATCGAACCTGTACCGGGCTTCGGAATCATAATACGGGCCCGATATCACAGGTTTCGCCTCAAATTTCATTTTCAAAAACCTTTAATTTTTCAGAAAACAAATTTTCTTTAAAAATTCAGTTCTCAGACTTGGGACCTCGGAATTCAATTCCGGGCATACGCCCAAGTACCATATTTTTCTACGGACCCTCCGGGACCGTCAAATCACGGGTCCGGTCCGGGTCCGTTTACCAAAAACGTTGACTGAAGTCAACTTTATTCAAATTTCCAATATAAATTTTTTATTTTTATCAAATTTTCACATAAAGGCTTACCGGCTACACGCCCGGGCTGCGAACGCAAATCGAGGTGAGATAAAAGGATGTTTTCACGACCTCTGAATACAGAATTAGATAGAATATACGGGATGACCCTTTTGGGTCATCACAATGTGTTTGGAAGTTTACGGGTTCAAAATTCCGCGGTTTCGAAAGTGTAGCGGTTCGAAAGTTTATAAAATTTGTAGGTTCGGAAGGTTGTTGGTTTGAAAGTTTATGGCTTCATGTTTATTATATCTAAATTATTTATGAATACCCTTGAAAATTTATTTTTCTTAATTTGCGTACCAAACATAGAAAAATAAATAAGATTACTACTTGTTTTCCAAGAAAATATTTTATTGGAAATATTTTTCCGTTATACCAAACACACCCGTAATTCAACCTCAAAAGTTAATTTGAAACTAGTATTACGACTCGCGCGATGCGCGGACTTTACTAAAGAATGTTAAAGGTATAATCTAATTTGTTTGAGCATGTTAAATTATGGTTTTAACTAAATCATAATTATCGTCTCATCTATCCAATAATAAAAGTTCACTGTAATTAAATTAAATGAATCATATAATTATCGAATAACTTTTGAATGATACTCAAATATCGTAATTATATTGGTTGTGCTACAAATAATATGAAAATTAACATGGTCCAAAACGAATAAGCTAATAGATATTGTCTTAAAATTGCCCAGTGGCTTTCTCGATCTTCAAGATTAAAAATTAAATTTTCTCTCTATATTATTTTTAACATAATATTTAATAATAATTCCAATCATTATTAAAATTATCTATATTATAAATTTGTTATATTTCTAAAATTTTAATGAGTTGCTTGAAATTTCTTAATTTAAACTTTTGCCATTCTAATATAAAAAGATTTCTCATCTCAAATTCAAAGTAATCCAACACTTTATTTAGGCTGATTGTTAATATCATGTCACAATGTGATTTAGTTTATTTGAGCACATTAAATCATATTGGTTTTGTAAAATCTTAACTATCAGCTTATTTGCTAATTCAACCTATGAGATTCTTTCATAGCTACTTAATATATAAGATTTAAATTATTTTGATTGATTACCACAATTATTTAAGAAAATATGGTCTCTTATATTACATTATAAATATACCACTATTATGTTGATTTACGTATATGATAAATTACATTCAATATTTCATTTTTATTTTGTATTTGTAATCTTCTAGTAACTCTTTTGGGAGATATAGTTGAATGTAATCTTCCTCTTAGAAGTGAAAGATCCAAACATCCAGTACCTTAATTGTTGGTTCCTTAAATTCTAAAAAGAAATTTTGAATTGGCGTTTTTTTTTGTTGTAATTTTAGTTTTTTTATTTTAAAATAATTAAAAGACTCCAACTTAAAACTACTCTCCAATTTGAATGGACAATTTTTTTTTAATTTTCGTTTTTATATTATAAAATATTTTATTTAATTATTTTATAGATATTTAATTTAAAAATAATAATCAATAAATAATTATTAACTAAATAACTAATTATTAACTACGTATGCCATGTGACATTTTCTTATGATGCCACTTGGCTTAAGGAGAGCTCTTTATCCTCTCCTTTTAATTTTAAACTAGTATAAGAACCTGCGCGATGCGCGGATAATCTGACAGAATTTTAATCTTATAAAATTACGATCTAATATATCATATTAACTTAATAAATATTAGTTGTATTTTATTATTTAATAAAGTGTGCATAAATATAACACAGTCTATACAAAATTAAAGAATACACATCATATAGTAATCAAATAAAGTGTTTGATCCTTTTTATTTTCATTATTGAATTAGCAAGAATTTAGTACTATTGATAATTTTCTTGAGTGTTATTTATTTATCTTTTATTTTTTAATAAATTTAAAATATAAATAACATAAAATTATCTTTATTCCCCTCTCTTCATACATTCCTTTTTTACTTTAATACTTATTTGATTAGTTTTCAAATTTAGTAGTTTATTATAAATTTAAATAAAATAATATTTTTTACTAAATCATAGTTTTAAATTCATCAAAAGTATAAAGAGATAAGAGGCAATAAAATTGGTATTAATTTAATATTAAATATAGAAAATTTTACAAAACAGAGGCCTATGCATTTGTGATTTCCAAGTTAGTTGCTAGCCCGAAAAATCTGCCTAGAGATATAAAATATGATAACTTAATATTAAATATAAAAAAACTTACAAAATAAAGGCCTATGCATTTGGGATTCCTCCGTTAGTTGCTAGCTCGAAAAAAATGGCTATTACATCTTGCATTTTTATTAAATTAAATTTTAATAAATTAAGTTGCCATGTGTATTTTGATAGGTTGCCACTTGGATTTCTAATAACTTGCCACTTGGCTAATTTAGAAGGCAAACTTTCTTGCTTTAATATATATATATATATATAGATATAGATATAGAGATAATATAATAATAATAATTATGATAATAATAATAATAACAATATTTTAAAATAACTTTTAAACTCTAACTTGAAACTACTCCCAAATTTGAATGAGAAGTTATTTATATATATATATATATATATATATATATATATAGCTAATATAATAGAAGATATATATTTTTGTATTTTATTATTCTCAATAATGTTTTCTGAATAAATAAACTTTTTATTTTTAAAAAATTAAAAAGGAAAAAAATTATTATTAAGAAAAAAGAAATTTTGAATTGCCGTTTTTTGTTTGTTTGTAATTTTAGTTTTTTTATTTTCAAAATAATTAAAGACTCCAACTTGAAACTACTCTCCGATTTGAATGGACACTTTTTTTTTTAATTTTCGTTTTTATATTATAAAATATTTTATTATTATTTTATAGATATTTAAATCCAAAAATAATAACCAATAACTAATTATTAAATAAATAACTAATTATTAACTACTTATGCCATGTAGTTTTTTCTTGTGATGCCACTTGGCTTAAGGAGAAGGCTTTATCCTCTTCTTTTAATAATATATAGTTCTCGTTGCCATGTGATTTTTTCTTATGATGCCACTTGGCTTAAGGAGAAGGCTTTATCCTCTCATTTTAATAATATATAGTTCTCGTTTTTATATTATAAAATATTTTATTATAAAATATTTTATTTTATTATTTTATAGATATTTAAACCCAAAAATAATAACCAATAACTAATTATTAACTAAATAACTAATTATTAACTACTTATGTCATGTAGTTTTTTCTTATGATGCCACTTGACTTAAGGAGAAGGCTTTATCATCTCCGTTTAATAATATATAGATTTTTTTGTTTGGAATTTTAGTTTTTTTATTTTAAAATAATTTAAAGACTCCAACTTGAAACTACTCTCCGATTTGGATGGACAATTTTTTTAAAATTTTTTGTTTTTATATTATAAAATATTTTGTTTTATTATTTTGTAGATATTTAAATCCAAAAATAATAATCAATAACTAATTATTAACTAAATAACTAATTATTAACTACTCATGCCCCAGTTAGTTGCTAGCCCGAAAAAAATGGTTGTTATAACTTGCATTTTTATTAAATTAAGTTTTAATAAATTAAGTTGCCATGTGTATTTTGAATAGGTTGCCACTTGGATTTCTAATAACTTGCCACTTGGCTAATTGAGAAGGCAAACTTTCTTGCTTTAATATATATATATATATATAATAATTATAATAATAATAAATACTAATAATAATAGCAATATTTTAAAATAACTTTTGAACTCCAATTTGAAACTATTCCCCAATTTGAGTGAGTAGATATTGTTTTTTATATTTTTGTATTTTAATATAGCTAATATAATAGAAAATATATATTTTTATATTTTATTTTATTATTCTCAATAATATTTTCTGAATAAATAAACTTTTTATTTTAAAAAATTTAAAAAGGAAAAAAAATTATTATTAAGATTTTTTTTTTTGAATTGGCGTTTTGTTTTTGTTTGTAATTTTAGTTTTTTATTTTGAAATAATTTAAAGACTCCAACTTGAAACTACTCTCC